>BRDA01005278.1:0-50214 GCA_036984385.1 Crenuchus spilurus
TTTGATCTGTGATTTGTGTTCTATTCTGAATAAAATATTAGATGTTGGCACCTCCACATCATTGCATTCAATTTTTATTCACGATTTGTTTAGTGTCCCAACTTTTTTGGAATCCGGTTTGTATGTAGGAAGCTTAAGTAGGATGTCTTTAGTTTCCACTCATAAAAATAAATTACTCACAAAGGCCCAATTAAAACACCTGATGTGTCCCTTTTTCATGTATGAGGATATTTATTTATAAATACAGAGACTGGTGGTTGTACCAGTGATACAGTTTAGTCTATTAAGGTACTACTGACAGTTCAAGACCTGCATTCATCACTTGTATAGCTGAAGAATATCCGTTTCCCTTGAAGTTACTGGACAATAAATCTTCTATGAGTTTTTCTTGTTTATACTGTACTAAAATTGAAACATATATACTGTAATTGCAGCCATGATATGTTGAGTGTTGTAAGAAGAAGGGGGGATGCCACACAGTGGTAAAAATGGCCTTGTCCCAACTTTTTTGGGATTTGTTGACGCCATGAAATTTTGAAACAACATATTTTCCCCTTAAATGATACATTCTCTCAGTTTAAACTTTTGATCTGTGATTTGTGTTCTATTCTGAATAAAATATTAGATGTTGGCATCTCCACATCATTGCATTCAGTTTTTATTCACAATTTGTTTAGTGTCCCAACTTTTTTAGAATCTGGTTTGTATTATTATTATTATTATTATTATTATTATTATTATATGTTACCTGAAACATAAAAAATAATATGTGAAAAAATAAACAGATATGTAAAGTTATGAGGCAACATAAAATTAACTGTTATTTTAGTAAATAGTAAAATTGTGCACTAGCATATATGATGCCATATTTAAGAGAACTCTGTTTTAACTTTTTTCAGTCATAATTATTGATACTACTGACACTTTAAATTAATTAATCAATAAATAAATACAGGAAAACTAAAGATCTTATTATTTTTTATGTATTTTCCATAATTGTGAATAATTTATTTTATCTACATCATTTCACACAATTTAAATGACTGAAAGTGTATATACAATTTAATGATAATGTTTATAGTTATATATATATATATATATATATATATATATAAAGTTGTAATGTATATATAATAATCTATAAACTACAAACATCATCATTATCAAATTGTGAATGTAAAATAAAATATTTTTGTTTAATCTGACAATTGAATTGAGCCAATAAAGCCAGGCATTGTGCAAATAATTATGAGAATCACTAGTACAACAGTAAAACATCAGAGTAATGGTTGACATGTGGTCAACAAATAAATAAACTGGAGTATAGGCATGGAGAAAGAGATGATAAAGTCTGAGTGAGGAGGTAGAAGATAGGCAGTGAGAGCTGAATGTCAACCCATCCTCCATTTGGAAAACAGAATGGGAAAGGACAAAGAAAGCCAAAAAGCTATTTAAAGCCTGATCATTCATTTCCTCTTGCTCTCTTAATCCATCTCTCAGGGGGAATGGGCCTGCCTTCACCTACCTAAGGCTACCAATCTATTCTACCTCCATGTTTTAAACCCATCCAAAGACAGCCACTGAGGACAAAATACTGTGTAGTCCAACATTATTTCCACTTGAAATGTTCTGAAATCTGTTGTCTTTTAAAAAGCAGTGCTACCACGTAGTGTTGGATAATGTAGTTATGAGCTTAATTTGACCAAATCTGACCTGGATCATTTATAACTTATTTGATTAAATGTCTGTGAAAATGCTTTACACTATCCAGTACTGAATGCAGTGTACTCAAGGTCACTAAATCGGCCAGAAGCATGTTCACTGTGGACCAGAAACCACAACTACTGCATCATCACATTTGCAGGTGGCACCACAATTGGGCTAATTAACTACAAACATGAAGTGGTGGAGCTGACAAAGACAATGTTTTAGCACCAACAAACTAACCATGAATGTCAGGAAGTTAAAGAGCTCTTTCTTGAGCTGACAAAGCACCAATGGAACATCATTCAGTTACAGAAATGCTGATTTAGGCTCACTACAATTCCAAGCACTACATGTTCTTACACATTCCTCCTCTAGCCTACTGTGACTCTGTCACGTCCCTGTCCACACCCCCTGCTTCCTCTATGTGTATCACTTGTGTGCCATGTGCTTGTGTTAATGTTTCTCCATGTGCCTGCATCCACATCATGTCTCCATCCCCGGCCATGTCACGTCATGTCTCAGTGCTTACACTTGTCTCATCTCTGATCACAGCCCTGGTTGTCCATCCTGTGTGTAATTATGTTGCGATTTAGCTTCCTTGAGTCTTTTGTCTGTCATTATACATTGTTCATGTCATGTTTCTCATCACAGTCAAAAGTGTATGTTAGTTTATTAAGTTACAACCAAGCCACAGTGTGTAAGAATGTAGTGCTTGGCATGTTGTGTGTATGGGAATGCATAGCCATGCACCAGTCAGATGGATTTCATGTTTTGTGTTATTAATGTTGTGGCTGTTCTCTGTATGTCTTAAATAGTTGGAGTTGGGCTTGTGGTACAAGGATAAATGTAATTGCATACAGATCCTTAAAACAAATCTCATTTGCCAAATGATCCTGTAAAGAACCATCAAATTAAATGTTCTTTAGGAAATAAAGGGAAATGTGTCTTCTATTGCTTCACTCCACAAATATATACACCAACCAGCTACTTCTTTAAACCACTTCCTTGTTGCTACAACTGATTGTTCATTTTGTCAACATAGGTCAGGGGTGTCTAGTGTTTTACACAAAGGGCCAGTGTAGCTGCATGTCATTACAATAAAGCCTGAGTATGTGGTCAGCTGTTTGAAGACTGAGGCTGACTGATTAAACATGTAGATTCATGTCCAGCTTGTTTGAATCAAAAACCTGCAGATAGAGGTGTGACACAAGCTACCATGCCCTGATACAAGTAGTTCACTACTTAAACCCTAAAATACATTGGTATATACATTGGTACTGCAGACAATACTGGTTTAGATCTACATTTGGTTTGAGTGGTTTGTTGAGGGTGTTGAACTTTGTTGTACAATGCAGTTGTTATGGACTATCCATTGTCTACTGTTTAATTTGTGTAAGGCACATTGTCACGGTTTTGCATTGCACTAGAACACTGCTGCAATGTACTATTACACCCCTCATATCTTGAAGATCTAGCCATTATTCCATTGTCCTCAAGAAAACCCAGAAAATTTATACTGTAGCCCATGCCAGCAGATTACAGCACCTTTATTTCAATATTTAGCTCATTCTCACTTATCCATCACTTAGTCATAGGCCTACCTTTTATTAGCTGTTAATATTAGCATATTCTTATATTCTGATGGCGGCAGTATCCTATTGTTCTCCATTATGTGTCCACTATGGCTTAGACATTCTTTAACTCAGAAGAATGTGCTAGATATATTGAGCTAGAGCTAATCTCTGACTGATGGCTTGCAACTCAGAGTCAGGGGCGTGCTAAGGACGTGAACAGAAAGTGGCACCAAACCGCCAGAGATTTTGTCTGGTTCAAAGTCTTGGCACTTAATTGCTGTAATCGTTTGATAAATTGCAGCCATTTGCGCCTTATCTGCATGCTTCAGCAATTTTTTATAGGTATTGTAAAGCACCTCGGTTTCGGCTTGCATCTTTCCATCATCAAGCGGGAATGGAGCCGAAAATGTTAAATATGTACAATTGGGCCGGTAATGAGATTAATAAGTTCTAAATGAGTGCCGGGGTAGGGAATGAGAGTGAAAATCCCTCATCCTTTGAGAGGCCGCCAGTGGAACGCATTATCTGTCCAGAGTGGAAATGGGGTTTAGAAGTTTCTCACTGCACTTTCTCACCACTTACTGCTCGCCTCGTCTCACTCCAAATGTTATGTTCTTCCTTTTTTTTCTATTCTTTTTTTGTTTTTGGTCTTCTTATTGTTCCAGCTGTATATCTCTGAGGTGAGAAATGTTGAGCTAAAAATGGGAAGAGGTTTAGAAGTTCTTGTGCTTGAAATAAGGTCATGATAGCACCTGTGCAAAGAAGTCAAGGAAAAGATACCCACAAGGGATATCCATATCAGTGCGTTCCTGCTAATTTTAAATTCCCTTTTATAGACTCGGTGTGGATTATATATGTTCTTTGTATGTTCCCAGAAGGTTTCTGAGAGAGAGAGAGAGAGAGAGAGAGAGAGAGAGAGAGATTGTCATTTTAGCACCCTATGATGTTCTCAGTAGATACTGAAAAGTGAAGTTGATCCTGGATTAGACCTTCATCTCATGCTTAAATTTATTTCCCCCCGTTCTGGTTCACTTATTAAAAATGCACTGCTCTTTTTTGGAATCGATTGAATCTGAGCCGCTTTCCCTGTAAATGATTCATCCACACAGTCAATACCTTAATCCTCAAAGCACCAACAAGATTCAACATCACAGTGATTGTAAGTTTGAAAATTGCTGGCAGGATGAGTAAATTCTTCAGAACATGACACATTTTCAGTGTGTGTATATACACACTCTGTGAGTATCCCTCTCAAGAGGTGTGTACACGTGCTGTCTGTATATTGGTCAGTATAGTATGATATGGTATGACTGTGATCATGAATTTTGCTTTCATTGTCAGTCAAGTGACCTGTACTGTAAGTGAGTATCTAGTGGAATCACATTAAGCAGTGGAAAAATGTCATTAAATGCTTTAACTCTTAGATAACACTTTATACTACAGGTTGTGTTAATCGTGAGTTATGTCCCCTCAGTCTCCCAGGTGCAATAACCAATAATCCCACTGAGTGGTCAGAGGCCTTGTACCAGGACATTTATTTATTATAAGTCTCCAGTAAAGCAACTCACCAGATAAATATTCTACTTTGGAAAGCGAAAATATCTCATTTGAAATATATCCTAATATTATTCATTATTGCATTCAGTATTTAACTTTTCAGTCCTGCTCTACAAACAGTAGCTCGGCAGGTCGTCAAGCCTGAATTACAGCCAGTAACTGTGTGTATTCTATGAACCTGGTCCTCATTACAACTTATTCATTACATAATGTAGATTACACAAGGTTATCAATTTTTATTTATAGCCTTATTAGCTTGATTAACACAAAGCTTTGCTGCCACCATCCTTGTCTATTAAGCTAAAGCTTTCTGATTTCTTGTCATCGATGTGAGATTACTATGTTATATGATTTTTAAAGCTGAAAGACTGGTGATGTTAGGTAGCAGATTTTCATTTTAAATCAATGTGACCACTGGCTACTACCTATAACGTATGCTCTGGGAGGTCGCATGATTAGTACACTGATCGGCTGCACTTCCACAACACTTTTTTGTATGTTCTCATATGGACGTGCATCCAAGAGGCAAATCGGTGTCATCACAAATGCAAAAAAAAGGTTTCCAATGTGAGGGCCTCACATCACATTTAGAAATCTCCCATATCTTTTTGGAATGCATTATCTGCCCTTCTAAACAATATGTTCATATTTGAGTACATGCCTAACAGCACAAAATGGCCAACAAAGAAGAATGTGTCTACAGCACTTTTGTTACACAAATCTTCATTGAAAAAATGAATGTGAGTGAATTTTGCAGCTGACTCCATCAAAGTATGTTAACATTTGCATTGCAACTTTGTGTTCTTCAAAGTTATAGAAAATCTATGTTTTGCTTGAAGAGTTGATAGCTTTATAAAAGCAAATATTGAAAATATTTAGCTGTAACCACACTTTAAATACATGGCTTGTGGCAAACTGCAAACAGCACTTATGTCTTTCTTTCAACAATAGTTTTCTTCTTGCCACTCTTTCATAAAGGCCAGATTTGTGGAGTGCAGACTTATAGTTGTCCTGTGTACAGATTCTCCCACCTGAGCTGTGGATTTCTGCAGCTCCTCCACAGTGACCATGTGACCAGTGCTCTCCTTACTTGATCTGTCAGTTTAGGTGGACGGTCATGTCTTGCTAGGTTTGCAGTTGTAGAATACCTTTTCTATTTCAGGATGATGGATTGAACAGAGCTCCTTGGGATGCTCCAAGTTTGGGATATGTTTTTATAACCTAACCCTGCTTTAAACTTCTCCACAACTTTATCTCTGACCTGTCTGGTGAGCTCTTTGGTCTTCATGATGCTGTTTGTTCACTAGTGTTCTCTAACAAACCACTGAGGCCTTCACAGAACAGGTGTATTTATACTGAGACTAAATTACACACAGCTGGGCTCTATTAACTAATTAAGTGACTTCTGAAGGGAATTGATTGCACTGAATTTTGTTTAGAGGTATCAGAGTACAGGGGCTGAATACTTATTTACTTCACACTTTTAAGATTTGCATTTGATTAAAATTTTGAAAACCATGTATCATTTTCATTCCACTTCACAATTATGTGGTACGTTGTGTTGGTCTATCACTTAAAATCTCAATCAAATACATTTACGTTTGAGGTTGTAAGGTGACAAAATGTGAAAAGTTCAAGGGGTCTGAATACTTTCCGTACCCACTGTAGTTTGTCTTAAAAATGTTATTTTAAAATGGAAAGCTTTACTCTCAGCTTCCCTTGGTATCCTAGCAAACGTCTTCATGGCACTGGTGATGCATCACAAAGAATGACACTAAAGTTTTATGCAACTACTCCCAGATTTGAAAAGGGAATCTATTATCATTCAAGCATCCCAGCTGGGCATCTGAGAACTGCTTGCGCATTTTCATCATTGGACACTGGGGCGAAGCTCAATCAGTTTGGCTACTGGGCATAGATAAGGTCCCTTGATGCTGAATTCTGCCATCTGGATCTTGGCATCAACACTGGGAATTACTTTAATCACCTGTCCAATAGGCCAGTGAGCTCTGGGCAACTGTGGGTCCACTAACATGACAGTGCAGTTCACATCAAGGTCTGGAGTGGAAGTATGAGGCTGGAGATAGGCAGGTATTTTCAGGTTAACTCTCCCCAGAAATGACCAGCAAACAGAAGGCTGTCTCCATTGTTGATAACTCAAAGGTTCCTCTCTCCATGCACATCCTGTGGCAGAAAGGTGTTAGGTGTGACTGGGTCTGGGTTAACCAGGTCACATAAACAGGGGCTTTAGATTCACAATGCTCTCAACCTCAACAAGGAGGTCTCCTAAAGGGAAGCCTTAGCAGATCTTATGTATCTTGCATAATCTCCGAAATATAGTGCCTGTGCTTGATAAAATCTGACAGTGATGCTATAATGTGCTGTTTTTTCAGGGATGGTTTCATTCTTTTAATATACCTGTAAGTGGTGTTTGTTCCCTCTAGCCAGTGCCGCTGAATCACATTTAGACTTTCATTTTTTTCCAATGTGCCAGAAGGCAACCAGGATCCATGTCCATACTACACACAAGATGGAGACTAACACAACTGGTGGTGAACCACTTGAAAATTATACCCTGTCTTTTATTCTTTTACTGGTCCAAATTAGCCATACAGTGACCAGAATGGTAATTGATTTTTTCACAAACAGGATTTCAGGAAGGTCCACCTCAGGTCACTTCGGGATCACAAGTAAATATCACCCTGAGCTCAGGTGTCTGCCAGCTGATCCATCAAAGCTGGGGATCCTGTGCATTCCTCAGACTGTGTTGGGTGCACATTGACATCGGAGGAGACATGTGTTGGTCTTCACCCTCCTAGAGTCAAAAACATTATAAGTGATTGGGAGAGTCCTAGCAGGTGGGTGAGTCGATTGACTACTACTTTATTGAGGGGGGGAAATTGGGTCAAAAATGTAAAAATAATAATTAAGTAAAAACTTATCACCACTTGATGAACAAGCAGTCAGAGTGTGGTATTTGAGGGTATAGACACATGTTTTGGGAACCACTTGAGTGGTTCTCAACAGTACAAATCATACTTTAACTTGCTTGTCCTTACCTGCAGTCTGGAAGTAAGTGACAGAGCTATAATCCCTCATTGCAGAAAATATGGAGATTGACCACTGAAGAAGAAAGAGTTAAATAATCTGGAAGGCAGCTCTTATACATGATGGTGTTTTATAGATGGGGTTTTCTTTTTATGCTTTCCATATAGTAAGGAGTTTGTCCCATCCACACTTTCTCACATGCAGCTTGTACTGGATCTTTGGCTCTTGTAGTTTAAGGAAGTATGTAAACACACGAGTCTCTGTACACGTCTCACTGGAGGCTGATCTGATTATAAAGGACATTTTCTGTACCTCGAAGTATCAGTAGTGAAGTACCATAGACGGCCAAGTGTTGATTCCTGAAATTATTCAGATGTTGCTTATGAAGGGAGATGAATGATTACTACTGGAACATTCCTGGTCCACTTTCTGATTTCAAAGCCTCCAGAATTGTTCTCGTCTTGTGCATCAGATGTTTAGCCTGTTGTGGAGTTGAAAGTGACTGTGTCTACATAGAAGAAATGAAGGGGTAATATATGACACATGTCTGGCTCTTCTGTCTTGCTGGAGCAGGGGCTGATCCTGGATGGAGTTCATTCAACCATTTATCACACTTGCCCTGGAAGTAGATTATCATTCAGAGATGTACACATTACAAAGTGGTGATATTATGAACCATACCTCTTTTTATTTGCTTGCCTTGATCACTGGACATCTTCACAATGTAACCAGCATTGTGAATCTTCTAGTTATACACTGCTGACCACTGACTGCTCAGGGATGTGGGCAACTTCATGTTCTATAGTAGAGGAGTGGCATAACAAGAGATGCCATTACCCATAAGATAAGTGGTTTGTGTTTCCAATATCTCCTCAGCCATCTGACTCTGACTGGGGTGGCTTACATTGAAAGGGTAGGGCGGCAAGTTGTCACAGGTTTTCCACATATTTTTGAAGTTCTTGTGAAGATGTGAGTAGATAGGAACTCTCAGGTGGATGTTGTTGAAGGAAACTACCAGTCCCTTAACTGCTCATCCCAGCTAAGTGCATACTGCTATAGACTAGGCTCTCTTATATGACCCATACACACTAGATGGATAGAGTTCCTAATTGAAGATGTTCAGACCTCTATGAGAAACATGGGTTTTACCTTACTGATAGGCTGAAGGGGTATATTTTGTCAAACCAGAAACACTTCATCACCTTTGAGGCATAAGTGCTTAAGAGTCACAGAGAGTGTGATTGTCCATTCAGAACTGTCATCCAAACGAGCAAACTAGCATACATACAGTATCCAGAGTTCATGTACCACTACTTCAGGACAGGGAAGACTTTGAACTTGACATAGCTTGAACGAGTAGACTGATCCAGGTACACCATACTTAAGGATGTACTCACAGTGCCATATCATGAAGGTTTCATCAGAGCTCAGAGGTCTGGTTGGTGGCCTCATCCACATCTCCATCACTTTTGTGTTCTGTTTAATTCAGGACATTTTCTAACAATCTCCATCCATCCATTATCTTCAGCTTAATTGTGGTCACCAAGTACAGGGCAGGGCATTGCACTATCCTAGCTAAGCCTAGGACAGGGTGCCAATCCACCTCTGGGCACACACACACGGCCAATTTAGAGTACCCAATTCACATGACCTACCTGTTTTTGGACTTTGGTAGGAAACTGGAGATCCCAAAGGAAACCCATGCAGACATGGTGAAAACATGGAAACTAAACCAAGATGAGGACTTGAGTCAAGCAATCTTAATAAGCAGTACTAAACACTAGAATAAGAGATGTACAAGCACTAGAGGATGTATTTGATAAAGAAAAAGGTTATCTTGTTCAACATGATGGAAATAAACATTATAGTACTTCTCTTCTCAAATGAAAGTATGTATTGTTATGGAAAATTGATCATTTTTAAAATATAAAATCACTTAATTGCAATAATTATTTCTAAAACAGAATATCAAAATATTTGTAATAAAAGTTAAATAGTTAAACATATTGGAAAGTTGAAAGTTGAAAAATGTAAATACAATTTTTTTCACCAGTTTCCTTGCACATGGAACATATCCGGTCTACATATTTGCTTCAGATGCATTACTGTCTGTATTATAAATGCACTTTTATGAATAAACAACATTATATTAAACTTTCAACCTTATGTGTCTACTGAAAGTTGTAAATGGAGCTTTTTCTGAGTGGTCTGGAGTGTACATATCCTTCTTTAGTGGGCATCAGGAACATGAAAGCGCTGAAGAAATGGCTTCCTAAGGGCTTACACGTTTCACTTTGAATGCCAAACAATGCACAGGATGGAGGAGGGAAAAAAGCCATTGCATCATCAAAGGCACCTTACATCAGCTATTTTAGCTGACGTGGATTAATTATCCAGCAGTGTAATTTAGCCCTGCTGCTACTGCTGCTGCTGCTGCTGCTGAAATTCTCAAAGAAAAAGCCTTGAAATTTGATTTCGACATCAGGGAATAAGAGTGTGGAGAAATAGCAGTAAGTATTACAGTGCACTAGAGGCTTGTACCATATTCCTTTTCATATGAATTGGAAAACAATACTAGAATTTATTTATTTGCATGAAACTTCAACTTTTGTGACTAATGTTAGAGAGCCATTATCTGGAAAAGAAAACACATTGATTTATGGATATGCATTGTCTGTTTTTAGGCTTTTTGTCAAAAAGACATTATTGTAATATATTCCACTGGAGTCTATGCTATTTTGTAAGCATTATGCTCATGTGTTCTGATCATTTCATCAGTCTTGTTGTATTATAGACTTTGAAGTAAGGGAAATTCTGTTGTACAGTTGTATTTTCTAAAAGGAAGTTGCACTAATTCTTTACTAAAGTATATTGCTTAAAAGGAAATTCCACTGATTTTCAACATTTCTGTGAAAAATCAATAATGTAAAGGTAATTCAAGTAAGTAATTTCAAGTCATTCCAAGTGTTATTTGCCATTTTGGAAAAGTGGTGAAATCTGTATTATGATAGTATATTTAAAGGCACAGTATGTAGTTTCCAGAGACAACTAGTGGTTTACTGTCAATATTGCAATCAACTGAAAACTATTTCCACAGCCCCTCCCTTCCAAACACAAAGAAGTCTCTACAGAGGCTGTAAGGTGTCAAATCTTTGATACTCTCGAACGCGATGTCTAATAGCAGCTTTAGAGCTAGTGATATGTCACGTGGTAAGTTTAACTTTAATCAGAAATTTAGGAAATGTAATATGTAAAATTATCATAGCTACAATGCAGATGGAACATATTTTCTGCTCTTCAGTAGTGCTATTGTAAACATTAGCTGTTTTCTGTTCAAAAGACAAGATAATGTAACAAAGTAAACATCAAACTTTTTTTTTCACGGCAAGACGGCAGCGCGCAGTTGCACAGCGGCTTCTCATGCTCCTAGCTACCCAGTTTTAGTAGTGTTTAAGTCTGTTTATGTCGGTTCTGATACTGAATTCACGCGCCCTAGGCGGCGGAGTTACAGCCGAACTGAACACATTCAGATAAGAGACAGTTTAGCCACAGAAGCAGCAACTTTGGATAATAATGTTCAGACTGAGCTGGGCAGACTACGGCCCACTGGAGTGTAACACAGGGGAGGAGACGAGATGGCAGAAGCGGGGTGGCGTGCTAGCCAGGCTAAAGGCTAATGCTAATCGTCTCCCAATTCCACCTATTTTCCTCTCCAATGTCCTCTCTCTGGACAACAAGCTGGACCTGCGGCTAAGGATGAATGTTTCTGAGGAGATGAGGAACTGCGCGGTGATTTGACTCATAGAAACATGGCTGAACCAGAGCATGCCAGACTCGGCCTTCCACCTCGCCGGCAGCAGCTCTTCTGAGTGGACCGTAACCAGCAGTCCAGGGAAACCAGAGGGGGCAGCTTAATAATCTACATCAGTGAAGGTTGGTGTACAAACTGTGTTGGTAAACAGCCTCTGCTCTGAGGTGAGCATAAGAATGTTCGGCCATCTTAACAAATAAACCAAAAAACCTTTATTCTTGCTTCTCCTCCATGTATTTCTTCTTATTGAGGTATACGTTTATTTCTTCTCCTGTTTTATGTCAGCCAACGGTAAAACAAAGCTACAGCGCCATCGAATGTGAGTGGCCAATTCGTCATTACAACACAAACGGTTGTTGCTAGCCTCGTTTGTCCTTTTCAAATTACTGTAGAAACATGGAGATGCAACATGGCGGCCTCAGTCGGTGTTCGACCCGCGACCAATGTAGATATAAACAGCTTATTCTAAGGTAAAATAATCAAATGACTTCTTAATTTATAATGATTAGGTGTGTTTTTAATCATTTTATTAGTGATTATCTTAAATTCTGCTAAAAGATAACCCAAAATATTACATACTGTGCCTTTAATGCCATTAAATTATACCTTATTTAAAGCTATTACATGACATGGCATATGCAGATATGTTAACAAATACATGATGTACATAAAAATAACTATTCATATTATCATTGTAGAAATGGTGAAGATGAGAGTGCTTGGTGTATACTTTTGCTATTACATCTAAATACTGATAAAACATAATAAAATACACAATACCTGTAAATAGAGAATAGAAAAGGGCATCTCACATACTTCAGCTGCTTTATGGTACTGTGCTGGTCAAGAATTCAAAGCCAATAAAACATGGCCTTTCCAGACAACTACACACTACTGCACTGCCTTTGCAGCCCTTAAATTAAGAAAAGTATGTGGTTTTGTTCATTCAGGACAATGTGAAGCTGATTAGAAATCACCCTCTAAGAAAAGGTTGGATTATGACATAATTTTCCATAATAAAAAACATCAAAACATGTGAATCCAAATGAGCTAAAAAGATCTTTGACTTGAATCAGTAAATGTACCGTTTTTCTGTTCAGTACTAATAGGCCTGTATTTTAAGGTGATACGTGTTTGATAATGTATGGTTCCATTGTTAGTGTGGCCTCAGCATTGCTGACAGGTGCAGCACAACCTAGACTCAAGTGTTAATTCTCACCTCTCCTACGGGCATCCCTGCCTTTACTGAGAAGGTGTGAGGAAGGACTGGTGAACTCATGAGCACAAGCCCACAGTGCTTTTCCATTGCAGGCACAGAGGACGACTGGGTCGCTACAATTATCACCAGCTATATTTAGTGTGTGCAGCCTCGCTGACGAATGCCAACTAACATTTTCCCAGCATTGTTGTTTAATTCAGTGACAGCTCATTTAAAAGGCAATAAATCTTATGGGCTTTGGGGAGTGGGAGTGGATGAAAGGTGAGTGTGTACGTGTTTGTGTGTGAGTGTGTGTGTGTGTGTGTGTAGGAGGCTAAGGATGGTGACCTAAGGTTTGTGCAGCTCTTTTAGAGTCACAGGGTTAAGTGGCCAGGCCAAAGGTCCCGTGGTCTCCACTAAGTGACTGCCCGATCAATGCTGTGGGCGACAGAGGCAAAGGTCAGGATGTTCAGTGATAGCAGTGGGATTAACAGTGAAAGGGACTTTTACCACTATGGCAATATGTGTGTGAGAAAGAGAGGACAGGTTTGTTGTAACTCTACTGTGACAATGTTAATAGTCATGAGTTTGAGCTGATCTTTTTTGCATGTCTACACAAACATCTCTACTAGATCATTTTCATCTAAACTGATTCATCAAGAAGGATCGTCCAGCTTTACAGCAGTCAAAAAACAACTCTGGAACTACAGTTGGAACCCCCTATTCCTGCTTATCTTTTGGCTGGCATACGTCTGGTATGTTGTCCTTCTGGAATGTATGAATGAATAGGCTAAAATGAAAATGTTGGCCTCACATTTGTAAAGAGCTGCTTTAATAATGAGAAGTTAATGTAAATGCTCTTATAAAGTCATTCAGTGTATAAGAGTTGTGGAAATTCTCGTACTCAGTGCTTTCTAGCATAATCATCTTAAATTTGTATACCTAAGCTGTTTGGGTATCCTTAGTAGCACTACTGCCTATAACCAATACTTATTAATCCCTTCATTATTCATATTTGGAATGGTCTTGTATGTGCATATTGGCCCTTTGAGTGTAGTTGTCTTAACTGTTCATTAATAACATATAAATCACAAATACTATACACATTAATGTGCTTTGCTAGTTTGGCCAGCTTGCTAAGATAAATTTTAATTTAATTTTTATTTTATTTCTAAGTTTTTGCCTATTTTTATCCCCTTCCCAATGTAGTAGTAGCCAATTAGCCCATCCCCTGTTAGGACTCTCCCCATTACTTTTGTACTGTTCCTGACTCTAGGAGGGTGAAGACAAGCACAAGCCTCCTCTATTGCATGTGATTCGGCCACTGCCTCTTTTCAAACTACCGCTGATACACCTTCACTGGGGAGCCAACACACTTGGGGGAAAGCGCAGGATTCCCAGCTCTGAATGGACCAATCAGTAGATGCCTGAGCCAGCAGACATTACAATGTGAAAGTGATAGAGAGAGAGAGTGAGAGCGCCATCTACCTGCCCAGAGAGAGCACTGCCAATTTTTGCTCTCTTGGACCCCGGCTGTTGATGGCAAACAGCATGACCGCTAAGATTAATTTTGAATGTAACTTTTTTATACTTCATTTGGAAGTATTTATTAATTTGCGACTGTAAAATATGAAAATATTGTGGTGCATCACACCATAGACATAACTGCCATGAACCGGACCAACCAAAACCATTGACTTGTGTCATGGTGGGATGGCCGAGAGAGAGAAAGGCGGACACACTCGCAGAGTAGATGAGATGTACTTTAATAATGTGAACATAAACACTGAATAAGGAAACACTAAACTGAACAACAAGCATCTTAGACAGAAAACAAAGAAACATGACAGAGCACAATGACCAGCAACAAGACTGAGGGTGGAGACTTAAAGGGACAGACACAATACAAGACTACATGACATGAAATTGTGATACTTGACTGCTTCACGCCATGGACTTGACTACCTAACACCATTGATATGATCCCAGGCTTTGAACAAGACCACATGAAAAACCATGAACATGACCACTCAACACCATTCCATGGACAACATCACCCAACACCACTGATGTGACCTCTCCATGTCATAAACATGACCATGCAAAACCATTGATATGGTCGCCCTATGCTATGGACAGGACCAGTCAAAACCATTGATATGATTCCCCACACCATGGATTAAACCATTCCACGGACATGACCACTAAACCCCATTGATATGACCACCCCCACACGTTGGACATGACTGAATGAACTGAGTTTAGTGTGCCTGTGCAGAGAGTGCCTGTGTTATGTCACACTTCCCGTAGTACAAGACTGCTGATCTTACAGTTTAAAGTTGTGTTTATTGTTGTTTTATTGCTATTGTTCTGTGTTGTTGTGTATTTTGAAACACAACCACCTGTTTTTCCTCACTGTGTGTCATGCAAAGTACTTTTTATTGCTGTAAATGAAATAATGATAGTATTCCTTGTTCCCGCCAAGCTGCCCATTTCAGTGCCTATTCCCACAATATAAATAATAACATCACCATCTATGTTCAGTACTGCTAACCTTTAATATCCAGTAACTGTTATGTGTGCGCTGAAAGATGTATATGCAAGCCTCAGGAATTTATTTTAAAGAAAACAAACACAGACACACACACCATGGATAACAAGGTGAAGGAAAACTAAAGAGACACTACATGTAGTTTTGACACAAGACCTGACAGAGAACAAAGGGAACATGAGGACTACTTGGCAACACCTGGGGAAAGGAGGGCTTAAAGAACAGACAGAGATGAAGACAGGCAGGACCAGGTTAGATTTTAGATATAAACAATAACAATACAGCGCAGGTTTACACATGACAAAGAATGAAAACAAACAACCATGTGGACCCCAAAACAAGGCAGGGCGTGACACAATCAGACACAGGGACAAACAAGACTATGGAAAGTACATACATCCTGACAGGAATTCTATAGTTTGGAAAAACAATGTTTGGCCAATTTCTAAAATTGTACATAAATCAGTTCACCTGCTTTCAAACTACCACAAGTTTTATCTAAACACCTTATACTTGTAATATCATGAGAAAACCATGTGTCTGCTGTCCTTTGAAAATCATTTATCTCAAAAATTTACTGGTGAAGACAAAACATTCCCAAGTTTTAATGTAACTTAATGTAAATATTTTTTATTTTATTTAAAACAAAATATCACAGCATTCCCATAAGTCCCTTCATCATGAAATGTTCATACAGTGTAAAGGGTATAATGCAGAAGACCAAACACTGGAAAAACACATGTTTTATATGGGTTAACCATACAAGTTGAATGAATGAATGAATGTTACACTTATATAGCGCCTTTCTCAAACCCAAGGACGCTTTACAATCAACACCCTCCATTTTTACACACACTCAATCACACACACCGGCGAGACGCGGCAGCCAATTGCGCACAGCGTACTCTCAACCGGAAGCGACCGTCCACCTGGAGGACTGCATCGAGCACTAGGGGGAATCACCCAGGACAGAGTGCCAACCATATCTGAGCATACATACATACATACACACATTCATACACAGACATACACATTCATACACACCTGGGTAATTTTTTTTCTTTTTTTTTTTTAGAGTAGCCAATTCACCTGATCTCCATGTTTTTGGACTGTGGGGGGAAACCGGAGACCCCGGAGGAAACCCACGCAGACACGGGGAGAACATGGAAACTCCGCTCAGATGCGGACTCGAACCCAAGACCTCAGTGCTGAGAGGCGAACGTGCTAACCACTAAGCCACCGTGCCGCCCACTGTGCTGTAGTGCTGGTATCAAAGTAGCTTCAAGCTGACAGCAGTGATTTTGGTCAACATCAAAGTAACTGAATGAAGCCCACTGCAGACCATCTCCTCTTGTCTGAGGCATGGGTACCTCAGGTTATTTTTCAAAAAACAACAGAGCAACATTTCCATGTGCTGTGGTTCATTATTAACACAATGGCAAACAGTGTCTTCTTGATGCATACCAAATCTTGTAGACTCAACCTTAGGGGATTCTTGACTTCCTCATAAACATAATGAGGCTTCACTTGCACGCTACATAGAAAACACTTGTTTTCATTCTTGCACATTTTGTACACCTCTCCACATGTCATGATCTTGGGCTTCAATTCAAGTTCGCACATTTGTTGTGTTCTATTTCCTAACACACCTGAGCCAGGTAATCAGCATTCTACAGCCTTGATTATTTGGCTGAGCTATGATTGGAACTGGAACAGAATAAAAATGTGAACCAACTAAGGGATCCTCAAGGGCTGGCTTGAAACCACTGAACTAAGCCATCCTTCCAACCCAATGAGAACATGGCCAGTTGTTCTCTGTCTCAGATGTGCTATGTGGCATTGCTGGGAATTGAATTCAGGCCCCAACAATAGGATGTACCCTTTTTTGCCAGTTTCACGGTGCTGAATTTTCTTCACCAGCAAAAGTTCACATAGTTTTCAAATTACCTCAGATTTTTCATTGGAAAACATGTTTGGTGGCTGAGGTTTACTGGTTTACTACATGGCTAATGTAGCTAATAAATTGCTGGAACAAAACCGTGTATCTTCTTTTTTTTGCATCATTTTAAAATTCCAATGGGAATTTACATTCTGTGAACATTTTGTGATAAATGGACTAATACAATGCTCAAAAACACTGGAAATGAAATATTTTTGCATTGATTTCCATTCAGAAGTGGTCCTAGCCGGTTTGATGCCCTGTGTGAGTAACCCCTCAGGCTGCAGTTATTCTCCACACTTACTAGATTTCACAGTCTTGGTGTCCAGTGTCCAATTACGGTACTCCTGTACAAACTGGAGCTAATGTTGTCAATGAAACTTAAGCATATGTCTGCTTCACTGGCCTGGACTAAAAGTTCACTTTGTGGTGACCCTGACACTTCCCACTTCCTGTGCTCATTATAGAGGTTAAGTGCAGTGTGGTACATTGATTGCTCTGCACCACTTGCTGGAGTCATTGTTCCCCCATAGCATCAATGACCTGTAGGGCACCACTTTTATGCCATTTGGAGGCCCTCAATGTACAATACATTTTCAGTATATCTTCACTACAGCAGCTATAGAACATTCCACTAAGTTAGTGGTTTCTGATGCTACCACCCTTCACTCAGTATCCTATTATCATGCCCGTTTGGATATTGCATCCTTTACCCATGATGATCAGTTTACACTCTGCTACAACTGACTGGTGTGCTTGCTAATTTATACATGCAGTAAACCCTGTCACATGGCAGCTGTGATGTTCATTGGTGGTCATTATATTCTGTTATAACTGTAATTTCCTTAAAGTATAATATGGGATTAGCTACAAATGATCAATAACTAGGAAGATATTTACCCACTTTAAGGTTGTACTTTGATCGTTACGTTTATAAGATTGTTAATCACAATTTATTTGATCACATTTTTTGACAATGAATTAACAGTTGAAATTCAACCATAATCATTGGAATGGAACTATATTGCATAGTTATCTATAAAAATAGACAAAAACATGGACAAACTCCAGAGAAGATGGCTGCTGCCACTGTTTTAGCTATGCAGTGTATTTTTGCCGATATGGATAGATAAGAATATGCCATATTTTAATGTTTAACTTTGGAACTTCCAGTAACTACATTATTCTTATAGCTGCTGTTTAAAACTAAAGAAGTAAACTCCACAAACTGAACATGTCTTGATTGATCAAGCACAATTGCGGTAAGGAGAAAATTGAATAAATGAGATTATCATAGAATATCAAAGAACGTCCTATCCAAGAGTCCTGCACTACCTGTTTGTCAGATCCTTTTCAGTTTTGTGTAAGTTTTCTGCTTGGGCAGTATAGAGGCTACTATCAAACTGCTACATTATGCAAAAGAGTGACAGTAGATCAGTGGCGGGTGGATGGGGGGGTGCAGTGCAGAAATCCAAGCCCTCGCTCCAAGCCGATGAAGTCCAGATGCATGCTGTGCATTCAAATTGCCCAGCGCTGCTTGACAGACGACCGCAGTGCCTGTCTAAAGATCTGAGGCTGAATCGCTGTTTATTTGTGCCAGCTTGCTTGGAGGCTATCTGCCGGCTGTCTTGTGGGGTACGTTCACATGTCTACAAAAGCAAAGCCCCTGTCAAGTCCCATTGTCAAAACATTTCCCATTTGGTCAGAGGATAGCAAAGAAATTGAGGTTATTGGCAAGCTTTGAAAATGTTATACCAGAATAAATGGATTCTAACAGCTTTAAACATGCTGCTTTTTAATGCCCACTGATGCTAATTGTGAGATATATTGCTGGTTGATTGCTGGCTGTGTTGATTTATGAGGCTGTGAGCTTGTATATAGCTCTGAAAGGGTAGAACTAACAGTTCCGTATCATTTTCTTTGCCATAATAAATGAACTAATGTTGAAGGTAGTTACTGAAGTTCAAATGTAAGTTGCTTCCTCTAGAAGTTCCACTGTATAACTTTTTCCCCCTTTTATTCTATCCCAAACCACAATATACCACCCCATAATGAGAACAGAGAGCTGTGCAAAAACAAAGGTTTATCCTCTTGCATCCTACACTCTGTTGTTCCCAGTGTGATCGAGGGAAGGAAAGTGCGAGGAAGACAAATCGAAGTGCTGTGTGATTTCTCTGAGGTTCTTCTCAATCATATGAGGACAGAAACATTACCCATCATCTCTAGCAGCAATGAGCTTGTTGAGGCCATGAAGGGAAGGTTGTAGTTTAAGACATCTGGATGTAGTGTTTGAGCTATATAATAATATACTCTCATTTTTATGACATATTACATATGATATGTTTTTGAGTGTATTATCAAAAATTACATTGATCAATTATTAGACAAATTAGCATGATCAAGAAAATGCTATTGATAGCATTGTGATAATAGCTTTGTAACAGAGCATTCACCGTTATCCAGGGGGGTCACACTATTCAAGGCATTCTGACTTGAAAAATGTTCTCATGGTCAACATTGTGTTTTTTTCCATGCAGACCAATGAAATCAGAGATAATGTGGGTCACCTGAGCCACTTTCTCTAATCTAAATCACTATTACTCCAGCTTCCATTTGTGTTTAACAGCATTTGCACACTTGATCACTTACTAAGAGAGTAAGTGCCACGGACGCTACCATGATAGTAATGGTTCAATGTCAGAATAAAGGCTCACTCTACTCTAATGGTAATACTACAATAATACAATTACTATTATTACTATTATTATCAAGTTAATTCAGACTCCTGGTAGCCATGTGGATAATGTTTCTGCATAATTAATTCTATTTCATATCAACACTGGATAATGTGATGCGACCACATAAATAGATTCAGAGGTAGAAATTATCATGTTGGAGTTATGTGATAACCAAGGATGTACCATGGTTTCAAATCCCAATTAGTATAATGGCATGTGTATAAAGTGCATAATAATGTCATTTTATTTTTACAAAGTACTGCCAAATGCCATGCTGGAATGTACCATAGTCATACCATCATGAAACCATGGTAGAATAACAGTACAGTATTTTTGTAAGGGACATAATGCAACAATAGCAGAACTAACAGACAGTTACACTGCTGTCAAAAAAAATTATATGTAACATATTTAATATGTTGACACTTTGGAAAACAGCAATGTGAGGCATCCCCAACCATGTCTTTAGAATCTAGGACAGGGGTGTCCAAATCCAGTCCTGGAGGGCCGGATTCCTGCAGAGTTTGGTGATTTCTCTGCTCAGACACTACAATTAAACCTGCTCATTACCTGCTAAGCTGAATCAGGTGTGTTTGATCAGGAAGATCACCAAACTGTGCAGGAATCCGGCCCTTCATGACTGGATTTGGACACCCCTGATCTAGAAGTATTAATTAATAAGTATTCTTTTGATCCTGTAGGTTTATTTTCCACTTTCTTAGAGTTATTTGATGAACATTGTAATAGCAGATGATGCATTAGCAATGTAGAAAGGTTTCATTCTATTCTTCCAGCTCAAAAATGCATTCTTAAAGACTTTGGCCATTGATTGTACATGATGCATCTGACACACAAAATTAACTCGCAGACTTAAAATGACAATTTGATCAAAACTCAAATGTATACATTTCCCTTCTTAATCTAAATCAGCCAATGACATGTTTGTTGTCTGAAGTTTGCTTTAGTTTTGCACTGGAGCTTTATAGCTACACTTATAACAACATTCTGGAAGACTTTTAGTTGTTACATATCAGTTGTTATGTCTAAAAATAGACAAAAACGTATTATGTAAATAAATGTTACACTGGTTGTTCAAATTTTTGATCATTTTCATGGATAACGGTATGTACACAGTGCATGATGATGTAGTCATACGGTTTGCATTGTGCTGGAAGTAATTATAGCTCTAAACTGAAAACTAAAGCTAAAGAAAAACTAACTTCAAACACAAAACATGTCCTGATATATTCCCTATATTTGGAATAAGGGGCGTTTTTATTTTTGAAACTATTACTTTAAGCTGTGGTTTAACAGTGATTCATTTTTGTCTACTTTAAGAATTCCATTTCCCCGTTACTATTTATGAGTTTAAAGGTGTTGTGAGTTCATGTACACTCAAATTGGCTCCTTGGCAGTGTCTGAGTCAAACCTCTGAGTAATAAGTAAGCCTCTTTGATGAGAAGTGGGAACAGTTTGCAGAAAATACACCCCAAACTTCACCTCATTAGAAGTACCCCCGCCATGAATCACAGGGTCATAGAATTCCAGCAGCTACATTCAGTCATGATTAGAATGGAAATTGAAGTGCACGGAAAATATCTTTGAAGATGACTCAGAAAATTGCAAGTCTTTATTCCTTCAGAAGTGCATCTCACACGTTAAAAAGAACTTCCAGAGCTAGTTTGGGTTTTTATGTGTGTGCAGGGCCTGTTGTCACAGTTAAACCCTCTACAACAAATAAATGCAATGCAGTTGACTGTTAGGAGAGAAAAAAATGCAGTGTGGCCTTTAAAATACTGATCAGAAGTGACAAAGCCGGGCAGAAACAAAGGCTTTCCAGATTGCAGTTGACAGAAAAATGAACAGTGTCACATCCAGTAGCGGCGGACGACTGTGTGCCGATTCCTCAAGCGGTCGGCAAATGGCATGGCAGCCAAGACAACGGTTTCAAAAATAGCCTCTCAGCAGGGAGAGGGGAGAGATTTTGAAGATATTATCCTCAAAGGCGAGGCGGCAGCTTTGAGTGAGGCTGGGAGAGAGGAGGCGCTGTCTCGAGTAAAATATGAAAGGCCTGCACTCGGTGACAGCCCATGGCTTTTCTCGATACCACTAACACCAGCTGACTGGGATGATCCATGGCCGCTTTGTGGAGACTTGTGATATAAATGCTGAGGGCGAGATGTTGCAGATCCAAGTTTCTCTCCTCCTCCCTCCTCCCTCCCTCAGCCAGGGGAATTTGTTATGTTCTCTCATCTCTCCATTTCCGGACACGGAGCGACTCGGGCCCCGCTCGTCCTTGCGCCTTTTCAGTTTGACAAGCGAGTGGCCTTGGGGACTTCGGACTCCATTTTCAAATTGACCATTTGTAATCAGTTCTATAAAGAGAGCAAGCAAGAGAGAGAGAGACAGGAATGGCAGAGGGAAGGAGAATGAGGTGCAGGAGTAAAATGGAAATAGTGACATTACTATGGTTGCTGAGAGAGTTGGACAGGCGAGCACCACTGGTTAGTTTTGATGCGATGGGAGATATTTACAGTAACCTTTTAAACTATAAGGGCCCTTTTGTGAAACTACCATTTAATTCCTCACTCTCATAACAACATAACTTATAAGTAAATATCAATTAATTTACAGTACTTACCAGGGTTATGGTTGTTGTTCATGAAGGTACACAGTAAATCTGCCAGTGTTAAATCAACACTATTAGAGTTAAATTAACACCAAGGGTGTCAAAATGTAACACTCTCAGTGTTAATTTAACTCGAATAGTGTTGATTTAACACTGGCAGATTTACTGTGTAATCCATTACAAATGATTAATTACTTCTGTAAAATTGTAAAGGGAGTATTTTACTCATGACTTCCCGGACAAAAATGAGGACTAAAAGGGCATAAGCATACAATGCATTTTTTAATATTTACAATAATTACTCAATAATTTCTAGTAAATGTCAAATAACCTGGATCAGGGACATGGCACTGAATTCTGGGTCATATGCTTTTAATATTTAAGGAAAATAAAATTTGACACTCCACTTGGGGTGCTGGTAACTCAGTCCCACTTTTCACCCCACTACAACACCCCTGACCAAGGCTTTCATCAGTCTTAGTTTGGTGTTGATGCTAATTGACTTGCTTTCCCACATCTTTGTCAATTTGACCATCACCAACATGCCCATGGCCATTCTTGTCTTCACTTCACTGGCACAGTCTGCAGCTTTTGTTACTCTGCATCCCAAATACGTGAAAGAGTCTACTTGTTCCAGAAGTCTTCCTTCGACTGTGATCTTCAGAATATCTTCAGTGTTCGTCATCACATTTGTTTTAGCTGCATTGATCTGCATGTTATATTCCTTTGCAGCCTTCTCAGTGTGACTCACCAGCTCTTCTAGTTGTTCTTTTGATGTGGCCAATAAGACAATGTCATCTGCATATCTGAGATTGTTAATAGTCCTTCCACCAATTTTGAATCCTCCCATAAATCCCTGAAGTGCTTTTCTCATCACAATGTTCTCCTAAGATGTTGAGTAAACATGGTGAGAGGTTACATCCTTGATGGATATGATTACCGCATATTCATTTTAAATAATTTTAAAACCATAATTTAAGAAAAAGACAGAAAATGTAACTGCCCATTATCTTTTCTAATAAATTCAACAAATATAGTTTTAGGGGGTTTTTTTTTGTAAGTACAAAAAAAAAATATTATCCATAATAAGACCTTTTTTCAGCAGAGGTGGGCAAAAGATATTAAATGCTAGAATGTTCCTTAAAGATTAGCATCCAAATAATAAGTCTACTAAATTAAGATTACGAAACAAGAAGAAATGCCATAACTAAAAACAGCTGCTTCCAAACTGAATAATAAACTATTACAGGTTTCAGAAGGGTCCCTCCTTCACTGTGAACACTTACTGAAATTGCCAGAGAGGTCTGTGATACCCATTTGTGCATTCTGATGCAAATGTTAATGTTAGTGAGTACACTGGCAGGCACAAGGTCAGCCAGTCCAGGACGCTTACTGACCGCGTTTGGTCATGCTGGCTGCCCCTGGCTGGCTCTCTGAGCTGACATTTTCAGAAAATAGCTCCCTATTGTTTTATGTGTGTGTGGATGTGTGAGAGGGTGAGCGAGAGGAGCTCATTTTCTGCATGTCTGCCTTCGCACCTGAAGCCACACTTGTTTTCATCAGCATGTTGTGCAGCTTATGCAAAATGGCACAGCAGTAATGGGTACCATCAGCGTTGCCCGCTGCTTACTTACACACAAGCCAGCTGTGGAGGAGAGCATCCAGTATAACATACAACCTGAGCCTTTTCCTTCAAATGAACTACCAATCTAATATAGTGCTACACTCTATAGTGCTACTTAGCTAAACAATATTTCAATGAATTATTATTTAAACACTTTAAAACTAAGCTCTCTGGACAAAAAAGCACCCTGCATGCTTGCATGGTGGTAGTAACTTCAGGCTCCTGCAAATGGCATTGCATGAGAATGACCAGGCTTTGAATACTTGCAAGGTGTGTGATGGGATTCATAGATTGTGAAGAGGTGGTACAGTGTAATGAATGTCTCATCTGAAGTGTGGAAAATGGGGCATAAAGCAGATGTTAATGATTGGTAGAAAGGAGTGATTGATTTTGGGCACCAAAGGCCAGAGTGTGAAGCAAGTAGCTGAATTTGTAGGTGTAACAAACTATACAGTCAGATGGGTCTAGCAAAGTAGAAAAAAAAATATTCTACAGGAAATTCTCCTCAGAATTGTGGATGAAACATGAAACATGGACATGGAGAGCAAAGTAGTATGCAAGAGGCCTTTAGATGTTTGGAACAGAAAACTTCAGTGTGCATAACTATTCACCTGTCTAAAGTCGGTACTTTGTAGAGCCACCTTTTGAGGCAATTACACCTGTAAGTCACTTTGGATAAGTCTCTATGAGCTTGCTCATCTTATCACTGGGATTTTTGTTCATTCCTCCAGGCACAACTGCTCTAGTTCCAGCTCCAATTTAGATAGTTTCTGCTAGTGAACAGCAATCTTCAAGTCTGACCACAAATTCTCAATTGGAATAAGGTCTGGGCTTTGTCTATCTGTCCCAGTCTCAAATCACTGACAGACTGAAACAAATTTTGCTTAAGAACATCCCTGCATTTAGTATCATACGTTTCCCCTCAACTCAGACCATTTTCCTAGTCCCTGCTGCTGAAAAACATCCCCACAGCATGATGCTGCCACCACCATGTTTTGCTTTAGGGGTGGGGTTCTTGGGGAGATGAGATGTGTTTGTTTTCTGCTAGACATAGTGTTTTCCTTGGTGGCTAAAAAGTAAAATTTTTGTTTCACCTGAACAGGGCACCTTGCTCCATACATTTGAGGAATCTTCCACATGCATTTTGGTAAACACAAAATGAGCATTCATATTTTTTTGTCAGTAAAGGATTTTTTTCTGGCCACTCTTTCATAAAGCCCAGCTCTATGGAGTGTATGACCAATAGTGCGCATATGGACAGATACTCCAGTCTCTGCTTGGGAACTCTGCGGCTCCTTCAGTGTTACCTTGGGTCTATGTATTGCTTCTCTTATTTATGCCCTCTTTGCCTGATCTGACAGTTTTGGTTGGTGGCCCTCTCTTGGCAGGTTTGTTGTGGTATCATGTTCTTTTCATTTGATGATAATGGATTTGATTGTGCTCAAAGGGATCATCAGAGATTTGGATATTTTTTTATAACCCAACCCTGACTAGTTCTTCTCAACAACTTTGTCCCTGACTTGTTTGGAGATCTCCTTGGACTTCATGGTGTTGTTTGGTCAGTGGTGCCTCTTGCTAATGGTGTTGCAGCCTCTAGGCCTTTCAGAAAAGGTGTGTATACACTGACAGATCGTGTGAGACTTTGATTACACATATGTGGAATTCATGTCACTATGCATGTGACTTCTGAAAGTAATTGGTTGCACCAGAACTTTTTAGGGGCTTCATAGCAAAGGGGGTGAATACATATGCACATGCCAATTTTCTTTTTTTTTTCTTTTTTTTAGTTCTTTAATAATGTAGTCCAAACTTACCTGTAACCATGCTAATACTAAAAACTGATGGATATAGCAAGCTTGAGCTTGGGACATTACCAAAACAGGTCAGTCTTGAGTTTAGTAATGACAGTATTTTATTCATGTTTTCAAATTTCCCACCTTAAATGTAGGTACATGAATGTAGCTGCTGCACTGTTTAAGGTGGAATGAACTGTAAATGTTTTAGCTGTTTACAGGCCATTTCAGGGTGCTCAGTTAGCATTAGCTGTTTATTTTAATCAAACAGACCTGATTGTATTTTGTTCAAATCAGAGATCCACTTGTCTTTTAGATAACACCCACGGAAACGGAGTTCTTTGCATTCTAGTACAGATTAGTTTGGGTTTTAAAGAGTAACATAGAAATAAAGTAAAGAGGAATGAGAGTACTTTGTCCAGAAAGTAATCTCATTACAATTTTTAGAAGTAATCAGTAATTGTTAATGGGTTACTTTTTCAGTACTGACCTGAACTCTGATCTTCAATCTCTGCTCATAGCCTCATAACTCCAGATGTGAATCCTGTGTGATCTTGAGATAAGATGGTTTGAAAAGGTCAGACTGTACAGATTCAGATAATGTTCAAATCATGTTTCTCAGCTGTATTATCAGAAAGAAAAATCACTGGAGTCTTGTATAAGTGTATTTTTCTGTAAGGTGTTTTCTATCCTTTTCAAAGTCCAGGAAAATGATTGTCTACAGTAATAGACAGTATGCGATAGAGATTAGGCTGAAAAATGCTGGAGTATTCCTTTAAAATCTATCACACTGCTGCTGTTGTTGCTTCAAGCAGCCTCTGAAGTGCAAGCCACTCAGAAATCAATGCATCCCTATTGGTGTTGTCTCACTTGCCTCGCACGCATTGGGGAGGGGAGTGCTCGTCCACCAGAGGACATAGGAATCAATTTCCCTTATTGAAACAAATGGAGGCTTACCACCTGAGCTGCATATTTTTGGCTGCCCCCTTGTTATCCTAATTAACCCTCCCCTTCCAAATCTCTGACCTCAGTATCCCCACATACGCACCACCTATTCCTTTTAATGTAATGAAAAGCCTTCGCTCGCAGGTAAGCCCTATGGTGTGATTCACAGCCTCTGTGACATGCAAAAATGTGTGCAGGAACCTGGGGGGACATATTAAGGACAACAATTGCAAATGAGTGCAAAGTGCTGGGGTAACCCTTTGATTTTATGGCCTTTCAATAAGCGTCACAAATTGCCTGCCTCTTGAAGATGGAATGAGCATGTTAATAAGCACAGAGTGGCTTTTCATTTGTAGAAAAAACGCTATCAAGATGGTTCTGGTCTATAATTTGCCAAATATATCTTGTTGGAAAGTGTTATAAAGTTTCAACCTTCATGCAGGTTGTCCCCTTGTCACTTTCCCCATTATATTTCATTTTTAGATATCCCTGAGGCCTACCAGCATCTTTCATACTATATACAATTCTTTCCAGATTCTTAATCTGTTGAAGGGCTGTTTTTTTCTTTAAGTTTCTCATCAGAGTGCCCGTTTGAGCCATGGCCAGAGCATGCTGAGTGATCTTAAGCTTACCATGAGCAATATATACAGGATCAATACTAAGAGAGAAAAAAAGAAAAATAAACACAGGGTCACCTCACAGTGTGAGTGACCTCCAAACTGCCACTACATCTGTCATTTGACACCCCGACCACTCCATCTAATGGTCTATGTATAAACACCACACCAATTCACCTGAGAACAGAGCTCTACCCACAATGCACTATCAAAATGACCTCTGTGAGCAATCAAATTTGCTATCAGCTCCTGTTTCAGTCAAGAAGAAAACACTGTTTTCCTCCTGAGTGCACAGGAAAACAGCGATAGTAGCATGCACCAAAACACTGCTCTGACATCAGCTTGATATTTTACAATCAATAAGCTCGTCCTTTATCTGCAACTACACATCTTACAGCGTTTCAATGAAAACTGCTTAAAAGTGAAGTTGGCACTTTTGCTTCACAGAGCTTTTCAAGCAACAGGATCATTTGTGTTATCAGACATACAGTATTCTCGTGCACTCTAGATCAACTACAGTTAGTGTATCACTAACAATTTTCAACATAAGAGCAAAATTTTCTTTAATCTTTTAATTCTAGTTTTAATTTTTAGTTTTAATTCACCTTTACTACATTTGCACATACACTTGCACATCTACAGATACGCCACTTTTATATAATACCAGCAATTCATTGGTGATTTAGTTTGGATTCCTTTCCCTCAAAACAGACCCCTGTGTAACCACACTGGGCACAGTATCAGCATGTGAATTTGGAGCTTTCTCTGTGCAGCTGTGTTTTGTAATTGCATTATAAAAGAAGCAAGATGCTGCCTTTATTGTTGGATGCACTAGGATAGTTTCTGAGCATATGGACACACTCAGAACAGAATTCTGTATCCAGTTGTACCAGTCTGATCATTACTTAGGGTGCAAAGTGTACCCTAAACCTTACACAGAGAGTAGTCAGCTTAAAACAAACCACACAGAAGGTCAGGTGCACCACACTTACTTTAGGAAACATCATGACTAGTGCCTAAATAATTATACAGTGCCTTGCAAAAGAACTCACATTTTACCTATTTTGTTATATTAAAACCTATATTTAAATGATTTTAATCTGAATTGTATGTGATGAATTTGCACAAAATAGTCTAAGTTGGTTAAGTAAAATGAGAAATATATATATATATATATATGTATATATATATATATATATATATATTGGAAACACCATGAAAACCAAGGAGATCTTCAAACACATCAGGGACCAAGTTGTTGAGAAGTTGTATTACAAGTCAGAGTTGTGTTATAAAAAATAGTGAAATCTCTGATGATCCCCTGGAGCACCATCAAATCCATTATCATCAAATTGAAAGAACATAGTACCACAACAAACCTGCCAAGTGAGGTCTGCCCACCAAAACTGTCACACTGGGCAATGAAGGCATTAATCAGAGAGGCAGCACAGAGACCAAAGGTAACCCTGAAAAAGCTGCAGAGTTCTCAAGCAGACATTGGAGTATCTGTCCATATGACCACAATAAGCCGTACACTCTTGCCTTTATGGAACAGTGATCAGAAAAAAAGCCTTTACTGACACAAAAATAGGAAGGCTCATTTTGAGTTTGCCAAAAGACATGTAGGAGACTCCCCAAATGTATGGAGCAAGGTGCTCTAGTCAGATGAGACCAAAATGGAACTTTTCAGCCACCAAGGAAAATGCTGTGTCTCGCAGAAAACCAAACCATCTCATCACCCTAAGAACACCATCCCCACAGTGAAACATGTTGTTGCTTTCACAGTACTTTCACAAGGCACTATATCAGCACACAGTGAGTGCAAATGATAATTAATTAATACTGTTCTCTTAAAGACTAATCAGTAATGTAAGTAATGTAATGTTTATTGGGTCAGTAACTTTAATGTGAATACTTTCATTTTAACTGTAATACTTTATACTACGTAGTTACAGGAAAAATAATAACATTACTGTAGCATGTTCGTTTGTACTACGTTATCCCCAACCCTGTTAAAGATTCATGTCAATTGCCTCTCACCATGTGAACTCTCAGGAAATTACAATGAATTGACTCCTCTGCCTCTGATCATGTATTCATGTGTGTATGTGTACATTATATGTAAACATGACTAGTGGAAATCACTAACAGCTGACCCACATTCTTCATTCTTCATGTAGTTGACATTCGAGATAGTTGTAATGTTGAATTCATGACTTTGGTAAACCCAAGCACCAAAACTATTTGTCCACCTGAGCGAATGTTTTGATTTGCTCTGTTTTCTGTTTTCATTAGAGATATGAAGAATTTCTAAACACTTCCGCTTTTCAGCTTTAGGGTCATATTATCTCTTTCCATTATGCTCTTCATCAAATGAATCTTCATTATGGAGAGAGCTGAGTTTGTTTTGAATATTGTATTGCATAAATATATGCCATTCTGTTATGTGCAAGTACCCTTGAAAGTGAATTTAAGATGATATGCAAAAATCAAAAAAGACCCCACAGGGTTAAAGTGGAAGACACTTGTTTCAACGCCTGCCCATTGATTTCTATTCTAAGTATATTTTGAGTCAGCAAATCTTCTGTTCTTTTCCAAGTACAGGGAAATGTGTTTTCAATGATGACTGGCTCTATGCTGTAGATACATCAGATAGAGATTAGGTTGAAACTACTAGAGTATTGCTTTAAATATTGAAGCGTGAGTATGAACTTTCTTATATAAATGATCACTAGCATTATTTTAGGGTAGGGTAATAGCAGTCCCCATTAACATTTATCTCTGATATATACACAGTAGCTTTAAAACGCATCCTGATTCCAACAGGCCGTGAAAAACACATTTACTTTATACTCCATACGGGAGGAATGATAGGCTATAACTGTGGTCATTATTTCATTCTACAGCTTGGAATACACATTTGATGTTTAAAGCACAAACACCCTCTAAATCTATGACATACATATATGGAACCCAATAAAACTCCTGAGCTGTATGCAGACTGGGGGGAAGGACACAAGCAAGCTGTGCATTAGCAGGCAGGTGGGGGAGCGGCTATTATAAAATGTTGGCCGCCGGCGAGATGCAGGGAGGAGACTGGATGTAAAGGACAAAGAGATTGCTTATAGCAATGCTGTCTCTGGGGTTTTGCCCTTTCTAACCACTATAGGAAGGGGACTTGGTGGACTCATGTAAAACATCAGCTGAGCTACTTTAGCTTGAACTAATTCAGTATTTGTGGCTAGTGTGGAGTGTCGCCATCCTTTTGGAAATGTTTAAATAGAATTGGGCTTGATGTTGAAGAATGTAGTATATTGCAGCAGTACACATAGTGTGCTTTATCATAATGAAACACAATAAGATGTGTCGATTTGAAAGAAACAATTCCAACATTTTTCAACATAATCTCAAAGGGCCACATCTGTACTATGTGGTCATGCACTGAAGATGATTGTAGTCAGTAAAAGAACAGGACCTGTTGACTCAAAACTCTCTTCTAATATAAGCCAATGAGCCGATGCTGAAGCAAGTATCCATTCACGGGTTTTGTAAGTGTGTTTTATGTTCTTTCACGGAATTTAAGTAAATGTACCAAAATCACTGTCATTGGTGTGCTACAGGTTAAGCTGAAATATTCTTTTCATTAACAGTGTGTAATCAACAGCAGTTTGAGTGTTTTGCAAAAAAATTGGACACCCAATTGTTCAAGTGCAAATAAGTGAACATTTTACCACAAAATTTGTGTTTATTTAAATGTTTGGTTAGTAAATAAATAAACATTTAAATTATATATAAGGTATAAAAATATTTTTTTTCCCCTTAAGAACATGTATAAAAATGTAATTTATTCAGCAAAGCACATAATTACATCACGAGTGTCCAAACAATAATGTACAAATGCAACAAAAAATGTGAATATCATGAAAAAACTTCATTTGTGTTCATAATTTAATTCCAAAAGCTAAATTGTCATATATTTCATATTCATTACACATAAAGTGACATTTCACACATTTTTTAAATGTTGATACTGTTTGAATAGTAATTTACTCAAAATGAAATATTCTAATAATTGAAATTCTGGATTTCTGATGTTCATGATCTGTATCATACCAGCCAACAAGTCTTGAAATGTCACTTTACATGTAATGAATATTAGCTATGAAAGTTTACCTTTTTGATTTAAATTATGAACAATGACATTTTATTCAATACTCCTTTTTTATTTTTGATGTGACACTGTAATTATCAGTGGAATTGAAGTGTAGGCACTTTAAGGGTTAATAGGCCAGTATTATCTTGGCTTTTCTCTAGCAAATTGGCCTCCACACATCAGTTACCCAACCATCAGCAACAGGTGCACACACACCCGCACACCGCTGAGCACCCTCCTTCAGTCTGGCACCATCACATCAACCAATCTATCACCTCTGGAGCGTTCTCAGCCTCCGTGCCCATTCTTCTTGTCTAGGTTTTAGAGATTCAGCCTTGCCCCCTCCTCTGTGTCGGCCACCCCAGAGCTCGCGGAGCAGGGTGGCATCCATCTCCTCTCAGCTGCACCCGGCTCCAGGCTCCAGGACACCCCCACTGGCATGGCACCCTCAACCATAAATCAGTCTGTGTCTCTGCTGATAGCTCCTTGTGTCAGCTGTATGGATGACTGTCGCTTACCTGTGAGGACCTGCATGCCAATAGACTCCCACTTACACATAATGGCACTCTCACTCTGCACAAATGCTCCATAAGGATGGAACAGCAAGGCAAGGCTGTGATGATTATGTTGTGATCATTTAAATTTAGAATATTTTACATGTTTATGATGGTTTATAAATCTGGATTATGATACTTTCAGAAACTATACATTATACAATTTCACCTCAATTCTATTACATTTTTCTTTTTAATGAGTTGAATAAATGAACTACATACATTGTATTAGAATATAGATAATAATTTGTCTAGGATGTAAATTTAATGTAGCTACGTTATTCAATATTAATAATCCTTTATAAGCAATTAAAATATTTTAAACCCCTGATATGAATCCATCAATTCATTTTTCAACACAATGAAACATTTACAGCTGCTATTATTATTGAAATGTAATTATATTGTAATATAAATACAAACATAATTATTTAATTAATTGCATTCATTTATATTCTGTATCACCTGGTTCAGTTTTGCACTTCTGGCATTTTTTATACACATAATGGTGACTGTTCATCAAATTCAAAACCATGATAAATGTGTCCTCTGCTACACACCTGAGACATAAAATCTGCACTTTCAACAGAATTTCTCACTAATAGCAAATAGAAATAATAGCAACCTGATTACATTGTTCTTTTGTTACTGCTGCCAATAACAACTTGCTAAAGAGTTAAAGAAGTGAGAACTGGGTGTATTTCTAGCACACTTCAGCTGACATTGTTCTTGTACTTAACAGTCTGCATTTATCTCATTTGTGACAGCGTGGTTCAGATTCTCTGCATGCTCTGCAAAGAATAGCCTCAATTTTTTCTCTTGAAGAGCAATGTTCTTGGAATGATAGTATTTGCAGCCATTTAGCAGAGCCTGATGATGGGGTTTTAGTATGACACCAGTTGTGATATAAACAAAGACTGCAGCAGTACGAGTGTAAGAATGTAATGCTGTGATTATTGCGACCCCAGGGAGGCCTCTTTCAGCCTCTTCAGTGGTGCCGGTTCACAGCAAGTGCCCATTATTCTGCTGTAAATGGAACTAAAAATGTACTTTCAACACTGAACAGGCTGCTAAAACTACATGCAGTGTTCACTTGTAATCCACTGTAATTGTGTCATTAGGGTGCTTATTCACTACATTTCAAATAGTCAGCAGTCAAGCTGCTGAATACATTTGAGGTTCTTGCACGACACCTTTTGTGTTCCCTCCTGAAACGTGTACTGTGTGAGGTTTTAATTTACTCTGTTATGCTCTGCTATCCTCCAAATCAAAATGAACAATTAAAATTTTTGGAGATGCACTAGTCATAACACATGTTTACAATTTACTTTGGAACACAATGTAGTTGCTAAAATGTTTTTATTTATTGTTCCACAATTATTTGTTCAGGCTGCACAGCACTGAATGGACTTTTTGTAGGTTCATCCTCTCATTCAGATTTGTGTCTCAAGAGCTCAGGAGGGCAGTACCTCAGGAGTGCTTAGTTATCTATTTGTTTGGGACTTCAATTATTAGTAAAAGATTGCAACCAAAAAACAAATTCCAGTGCTTTTTTAATATTTAAAAATATTTTTTCTTTATGTTTTAATGCTTTTAATGAGATGACAGATGGTTTATTTCAAGCAAAATGTTTAATTGCCAGCTTAAAATGGGAACAAACAACTTGAGTAGGATGGGTTTTAGAAAGTAATGAATCTCTGAATGTAAGGAACAGATGCATGTTCAGGCTATTTAAGAGGATACTGCTAATGTCTGACATTTATTTGATTTATATGGGTCCATTTATGATTGTTGTTTGTAGATAGACAGACAGACAGACAGACAGATACTGTAGATAGACAGACAGACAGACAGACAGACATACAAATTATTAATCCTGAGGGTTGTATGGTTTTATACAGTATACCAAATATAGCATTTTGATATAAATATAACTTTTAATATTGTTGTTACTGTGCTTTTAAGATTGAGATATGTAAATGACTTTCTTACTGGCTCTCTTGTGTATTGTTCCAGAAATCAGGTTAAAACCCTCCTTAATGGGTGGAGCTAAGTTGCAGAAGGTGGATGTATGCAAATAAAGTTAAACAATGTTTACAATAGTATATCAGATCCTTTTACTTAAAAAAGCTGGGAAGATCATTTTTCTAAACTATGTGCCCATAGAAATACAACCTCCCTGCAAATCCACACAGAAGCACAGTGTTCATGATAAAACAGCAGAGAAAACGTAGTGATGCACAAGCATCTGCAAGCAACCTTGAACTGTGAGGCTAATGCACTGTTTAGATTGGTATCTGCAAAGATGAAAAGACAACAGCACTGCAGTATCAGAATGAGGTTATGGCTGAAAGTGGGTGAGTTCAAGGCTGCCGCGGATGCAAAGTGAGAAGACTAGTCTAATTCATCCTGTTTTGTGGCAAAGACTGTCTTGTTTTCTGATTTAGATGAAGCCTGTACATGCGCTTTGAGAAATTTTAGCACCCAGTGGTCTATTTCAGCAACATTCATCTTTTGCATGCCTCTTCACTGCTGCTTACTTTAGCATATTTACTGAAAATGGGTGCAATTCATAATTTTGTAGTAGCTCACATATTAGGACACAAGCGCTTAATTATCCTGCTTTATATAACAGACAGCATTGAAAATGGGTAATTATGCTGCATATGAATAAAGCAGGTCAATAACAAACATATAATTTGTCAGGGGGATACTGACTATTATTTCATATTTAGCCACAGTACATCATGTCTTTTTGTGTCAACTCAAGAAAACCCTTTGTTCATTTTGCAGAGGATGTTTTTGCAGTAAATTTGTGATCTTATTAACCTGTTTAATCCTCCTCTGCACATACATGATAAGGGGTTTACACATACACACACCTAAACTAGGGTGACCTCACACACCCATAGTTGCGTAGCATCGTTTCATAAATGTTTACAAGTTATGCATGTTCAGTACACTCAGTATACATATTAATCGAACATTTGCATAACAAATGCATAATTGAAGAATTTGAATATTATGCAACTATGAGTGCAGACTAAGTGCTAATCTCATTAGCATTACCGCTCATCCTCACATGAACTGATGCTGGCAGGGGCAGTGATGGCATAGTTACATTGAAAAAGTAATCTGATTACTCCTTTAAAAAGTAACTTTGTTACTTTATTGATTACTTGATTTTAAAAGTAACTAAGTTAGATTACAAGTTACTTTATTAGTTATATTCAGCAGCTGCAGACAACCCCCCCACCCCCCGGCAACCTCTACATAAAAAATTACAACCAGTTTTGCCAATACTCACTTTATTGGAAATGCATTTTTAACAGCAACAATGTATCTCCTGACATTTAAAGTTGAACATAAAAACTATTTCCTGAAAAAATACATGTTTTATATACGTATAGAAAAAAACAGGTTCTCTTGAATTATCTTAAATATAACCTTTTTAAACTGAACATTGAAACTGTTGTTCACAGCATTAGAGCAGCAAGGAGTGGTTTTACAAAACAAATCACAGTGTATATGGTAGTGAGAATGGTAGTGAGTTATAATCATCAAAATTAAAAGAAATAAACATTTGAAGTGTATCAGTCTGTGTGTAATGAATTAATATAATATAAAAGTTTCACTTTTTAAATGTAATCACCGAAATAAATAAACTTTTTCATGATTTTTATGACCAGCACCTGTACTTACTCCCCTACCAACTTCTTCAGCTCTCCCCACTTAATGGTTTTACAGTGAAGTCCAGCTTCTGTTTTGTATGGGCCAATTACTAACAATTATTAAACCTTTTATCTTTGTGTATTTAGCAGTCATTTAATTCTTTGACTGTTGGTTTAAGATATTTGGATTGCATGAGACAGTTTTTGTAATATTTTGATTTAAACTAAATAAATTAATGTTTCTTATGTGTTAGTTCATAGCGTAGTACTGCAGTGTCAGTATAAAGGGTTACTGTCTCTTTAAGAAAAATGCTGTTTTGTTTTAACCATGGAGCCAAAGGCTGTGAAAGATGTAGTCAGCGTTTTTGTTTAATTACCCTTCCCTCCATTGTTTACATTTGCATTACTATCCTGCAAGAAGTAAAATCGCAAGAAGAAAGTAAAATATATCTTTTTTACTAAGGAAAATGATAAAAATAGTAACGCGCAGTGACTTGGGTAAGTAACTTTAATCTGATTACTGGATTGGAAATAATAACGCATAAGATTACTCATTACTGGAAAAAAATGGTCAGATTAGAGTACTGACATCACTAAGCAGGGGTCAGCCTCCTCATGTTCTCTCACCATGACAATAATAGTCTGAGGCTTGTCTGTACAGAATAAATCAAACACAAACAGGCTCTGGCACATAAGTGTTCTGGTGAGATCCTCCCTTCATTCAGGTGTTACAGTAGTGCATGTTAACTAGTCAGACTGCATTGTTATTCCAGCTCCACTCCAGAGGTCATAAAGAGGATGATGACTGTGCATCTATTCATTCAGAGGAGTTCACTGCTGGAGTTGATTGAAGTAAATGACTGATGTGTGCAATGTACATGCATTTTCCTGAACATGAATTAATCAACACATTAGACAATAAATGAGCAACAGACAGTGGCAAGAAAGAAAGAAAGTTTAAATGAAATCCAGAAACTCACTGCTGAGAGAAAGAACAGTGAACAAAAGACCCCTATTAAAAAAAGAAGAAATTACATTCCTGGAAAAAGAAAAAAGAAACAAAAATCATTAGAGAAAGACAGAAAGAAAACATTACAGAAAAGGAAAGAAAGAAAGGAGATAAAAATCATTAAAAAAGAAAGAAAACCATTACAGAAAGGGAAAGAAAGAAAGAAAGAAAGAAAGAAAGAAAGAAAGAAAGAAAGAAAGAAAGAAAGAAAGAAAGAAAGAAAATAATTAAAGAAATGGAAAGAAAGAACCATTACAGAAATAAAGAAAGAAAGAAAGAAAGAAAGAAAGAAAGAAAGAAAGAAAGAAAGAAAGAAAAAGATAGAAAGAAAATAATTAAAGAAAGGGAAAGAAAGAACCATTACAGAAAGAAAGAAAGAAAGAAAGAAAGAAAGAAAGAAAGAAAGAAAGAAAGAAAGAAAGAAAGAAAGAACCATTACAGACAGAAAAGGAAAGAAATTAAAGAAAGGGAAAGAAAGAAAGAACCATTACAAAAAGGGAAAGAAAGAAAGAACCATTACAAAAAGAAAAAGAGAGAGAGAGACTGAGACACTAGTATTAGTAGTGAACAGACCACTGTAAGGTAAATTAGCTGAGTTTGAGGCTGATGGTGTTGGTGTACACTTATAAAAATAAGTTGCTTGATTTACTTAATCAAGTTATGTAAATGATATCTGCAAATTTGAGTTGTGCAACATATCATTCAATAATATGAGTAAGATATATGATATAACAGACTTATGTACAACCAACATGACTGTTTTAGACAATTCCAGATTAATCTGGTCAACTTGAATTTAAATAACAGGCCATTGTTCCGCTGAATAAACTGAAATTTCATTCAAATGTTGTTGAATGACGTTTCTTTTGCTTTACTTATCAATATATTAAGATGGTGTGCATGCTTGCCACTTGCTCCTGTCATGTATTTGCATATAGTTCTACTCACCCTGAGCTGTCTTTCCTTCTGGCTGACAGACTCTTATGCATGAGTCACTATTATGACTCAAGTTAATAAGGTTATGTTCAATTAACAGAAGTTTGCAGGTTTAATCTGTCTATATTTATTCAGGTAATATGCAGCCCCAAATCACAAACAGTAAGAACAGTATGGAAAATACAAATAAACACAGTGTTTGTTACATTTACCTTAATGTCTTTCATTACAGACAAAATGTTTCATGTTTTGTCTGGCTGACTTCATTTCATTTCTTAATATACATCAGTACCTGCATTTCAGATCTGCAACACATTCCAAAAAAAATTGGGATGGTAAAGCATTTAGCACTTTGTAATGTTGCCATTTCTTCTCATAAAACTTAAAAGACATTTCGAGCATCGTGCATGCGAAGCAATGAAGTGTTTCAGGTGTTATTTGCACTCATCCTTCCTGCAAGCACATCTTAAGGTGTGCAGTAGTATGGGGCTGTCACTACATCTTTTGTTTTGAAATTCTCCAGACTCTGTCAGGAACAGGTCAGGTCCAGTACTCGTACCCTCTTCATACCTTTGTAAGTTGTGCAGTATGTGGTTTCGCTTTGTCTTGTTGAAAAATGCATGAACATCCCAGGAAAAGATGTAATCTTTAAGGCCGTTATGTTATTTTAAAGTGTACTTGACCTTTGCCACAACCCCATACTATTACAGACCCTGACTTTTTAAACTTGTCACTGATTCCAGTATGAATGGTCCTTCATGTCTTTGGTTCAGAGCACACAGGGTCAATTTTTTCAACAAAAAAAAAAGGTCTGGAATACTGATTAATCTGGCAACAATACACATTTCCACTGTGTGATGGTCCACCCCAAATGCCTCTTAGCCCAGAGAAGACATCACTTCTGCTCATGGTTAATATTAGATTTCTTTTTTTGCACAGTAAAAATTAAAGTGGTATTTGTGAATGTAACTTTGTATTATAGTGCTTTATAAAAGTTTGCCAAAGTAATCCCTTGGCCATCAGGTTATATCAGCTCTCAGTGAATGACAGTTTGAGGGATCAAAGATCACAGGTGTTCAGTTTATGCTTGCTCTCTTACCCCTTATGCGCAGAAATTCCTCCAGATTCCTTCAATTGTTTAATGATATTTTGCACTGTAGGAATATGCTAATCTCTTCCAGTCTTTCTTTGAGGAACACTGTTTTTTTACCATTTCAATCATTTTCTCATGAATTTGTTGACAAACTGTAGATGATCTGCCCATTGTTGCTTCTCAAAGTCTTTCATGGATACTGCTTCAAAACCCAAATCATGATAACAATCACTTGTTGTTATCACCCATTTAAAATCTGAATCAAACTAACAACATGACGGATCCAATTTTTTGACTGTAGAGAAAGAGCAGGTGGACCTTTCTCTGAAACCTAGACTGAGTGACTTATGTTTACTGTTATAGATTTAACTGATCCTTTCACTTTCTCACTTTTACTATTAATATAAATAAATCATTAGAATCAAGAAATCATTAGAGAGAGAGAGAAAAAGAGAGAAAAAGAAAGAAAGAAAGAAAGAAAGAAAGAAAGAAAGAAAGAAAGAAAGAAAGAAAGAATTGGAATATCAGAGAAAAGAAAGAAAGAAAAAGAAAGGAAAAAAACTTACAGAAAGAAAGAAAGAAAGAATGAAACAAATCATTAGACAATAAAAGAAAGAAAGAAATATTTCCATTATCGGAAAAAGAAAAAAGAAACAAAAATAATTAGAGTAAGAAAGGAAAAAGAAAGAAAATAAAAGAAAGAAAATCTTTAAAGAAAGAAAAAAGAGAGAAAGAAAACATTACAGAAAGAGAAAGAAAGAAAGAACCATTACATAAATGGAGAGAAAGAAAAAAAGAAAGAAGGAATGAAGGAAATAAATCATTAAAGAAAGAAAAAAACAAAGAAAGAAAGAAAGAAGAAAAAGATTGTTAGCAAAATATCAAGAAAATTAAAGAAAAAGAAGGAAAGAAAATCATTAGTGACAGAAATATGTAATAAATACATAAATAAATAATGTTAATTTAGTTTTGTCCTTGGTTTAGCTATAGTAGGATACCCCGCTCAAAGGTGTGAGGGCTCTCCACAGCCCTGCCCAGGATTAAGTGGATATGATGATGATGGATGGATGAATTTACCTTAGAAACAGATCAACACTGACACAGCTAAACACTGCAGAAGCACGTTGCTGGTTAACAGTAACTTACTATAATGATTCCTCATTACAGTTCAGATCTCCAGTGAAGAGAAGCCCTTTAGCTTGATTGATATCCCAATAATCTGCTAAAGGATTTCATATTTAGTGCTGATAACGTGTGAAAGCACCTCCTCCCACACACAACTCAGTATTCCATCTCTGTCTCTAAAGCCCTCAGACTCAGAAATCAATGTTCAAACTTGTGAAGGGGCTCTAAATCGCTTTCTAACTCCAGTGTCACGCTTCTTACTGCGCTGATAAAAGTCACACTATGGATCCAAAGGACAAGTAATGCCACAGGAAGCACTTATCCATCCAATGTGGCACTCAGTCTCAGTCCCTGCACTCTCTCACTCTCTCACACATTCACACAATAGCACATGCACACATTTGTTCCCAGCAGCAGCTTGAGGAGGAACATCTGTCCTGATCCCTCCACTGCAAAACTATGAGGTCAGTCAGATCTCTCACACATTCATTCAGTTCATATTTCTGCTAAACTGAAACCAAAGTGAATCACATGAATTCAGAAAGAAAGAAAGAGAAAAGAAAAAGACAGAATGAGAAACAAAAAAAAATTAGAATGAGAAAGAAAGAAAGAAAGACAAACAGAAAGAAAAAAAAAAGAAAGAATGAGACAAAGAAAAAGTAAAGAAAAAGGCAGAATGAAAAAGAAAGAATGAAAGAAAGGAGATAAAGGCAGAATGAGAAGATGAAAGAAAGAATGAAAAGGCAGTAGAAAAAAAGCTAAGATTGAAAAAGAAAAAAAAGGATGATAAATGAAAAGAATGAAAAAAGAAACAAAATGAGACTAAAAAGAGAAAGAAAAAAGAATAAGAAAGAAATAAGATAAAGGCAGGATGAGAGGGAAAGAAAGAAAGAAAGAAAGAAAGACAGAAAGAAAGAAAGAAAGAAAGAAAGAAAGAAAGAAAGAAAGAAAGAAAGAAAAACAGAGTAAGAAATAAACAGGAGAAGGCTAAAAAAGAAAAAGAAAGGAAGGAACAGAATAAAAAATAAATAGGAGGCTATAAAAGAAAGAAAGGAAGGAAGGAACAGAATAAAAAATAAATAGGAGGCTAAAAAAGAAAGAAAGAAAGGAAGGAACAGAATAAAAAATAAATAGGAGGCAAAAAAAGAAAGAAAGAAAGAAAGAAAGAAAGAAAGAAAGAGAAATGAAATAGTCAGAAGGAGAATGAAAGACAGACAGAGAGACAGAAAATGAGGTTAGTGCCCTGGTTGATTCTCTTCTAGACTACAGAGAAAACTCCAGACTGAAAAGTTGAGCAGATGGTTTTCTCATCTGTCTTTCCCTCCCCCTCCTCTCTCTCCATCTCCTGAGAATGAAGAAGAAAAGACGTAAAGTAAAGGTGAAGGAAGATGGCCTCTCGGCTGTTTTCTCCTCTGTCTTCTGAACAGTGAGAGTTAGAAGGAGAGTTTGAGGTAGATAGCGTGTGATAATGGCGCTCAAGGGTAAAGAGAGATCATACCCATCCTCTCCTCCTGATTATCACAGAAACAATTTCATTACAAACTTACTTGCGGGAATATGCAGATGAGGATGATGGGTAATAGAGTAGCTAATTATTTGCCACAAGTCAACTCCCCTGTACCTGTATGTGCCATATAAGCCCAGCACATAAGCTCAGAGTTTTGTATATAATTCATAATGGAGATACTTAATTAGCAGCTAAATTATTCAGTTAATTTATATTAAGCAAATGAGTTCCCTTGTCGTTGAATATTTCATTAAAAGCCTGTCAAAATGTAACAAGTTAACTTTGGTCAAATACAAATGTGTGTCTCCTGCTCATTTGCAAATAGGCTCATCTGTCCACATAATCATTACACAATATGAATAACCGTTAGTCTTAACCATACTAATGCATCTTCAGAAGCTACTTACCTGTACATGATGGATCTGCAGCTTTAGCTGGTGAGAAAACTTGAGCCTTTTCATTGCTGCTTAGTACACAAGAGACCAGTCGGGATAAAGTCAACTGTAAGGACATTTAAAAGGGAATTCAATTTGAAAATAAAGTGAAATCATTTAGAGGGGAAAAATAAACATTAAAAGCTAATGTTTTTAAGTAAATATTAAGGCCATCTTATAATTGGGGGTGTGGCTGTATTCAGTATTAACCAATCACATTGAAACTCGTGTTACATAGTAGTCAATACAGCTGTTCTAGTAGGATTTTCCTGATGTTTATTCTGTTACATCTTACAGCAAAAGTCATGGTCTACTAAGAGCTTATAATGCATCAAAGGAAGAAGGGGACAAAACATCCAAGGCATTAGATATGCCATGGAACACAGTGAAGATAGTTATCAAGAAGTGGATCAAATTTCGCAGAACAGTGACATTAACAAGAGCTGGACTTCCCTCCGAAACTGATGAAAAGACAAAAACTGGTTCAGGTGGTGGTTCTACAGCAACATTAAAGAAGCTGCCGGGAAGCTGCAACTACTGGTTGTGTGACAACAATCTCATTCTTCATGTCTGGTTCTATGGGATGTCAAGACATCCAAGAAAAACATCCAAGCCCAGCAACATTTTGCAAATACCTACATCTAGTCTGCTGAAAGCATGTGGGAAGGTTTTTTGAACATAATTCCAAAAGGTATGTGTGGTGAAAAAAAACATCACACCCACAGTGAAGCATGGTGGAGGCAGCATTATGCTTTGGGTTGTTTTTTTCTGGGGCTTTAGTCAAGAAGGGAATTATATGCAGTTCCAAATATCAGTCAATTTCAGCATAAAACCTTAAGGGCTCTGCTAAAAAGCTAAAGATTAAGAGGAATTTTACCTTTCAGCACAACAATTGTCCAAAAGATCAGATACCTTCACATTGACAAAATAATGGCTTCATCAGAAGATAAAGTCCACAGTCCAGACCTGAATTCAATTGAAATCTGATCTGTAAGGTGACCTGAAGAAGAAATGTACACAGTAGATTCCCTTAAAATATTAGCCCCCTTCCCCCTTGTTTTTTAATTGTCCATATTATATATCACATTTTCCATCACGTGGGAAAAGTATTATACATACATACATACACATTATACTTATATAGCGCCTTTCTAGACACCCAAGGACGCTTTACAATCAACACACTCCATTTACACACACTCCGGTGAGAAGCGGCAGCCAGTTGCGCACAGTGTACTCTCAACCGGAAGCGACCGTCCACCTGGAGGACTGCATCGAGCACTAGGGGGATCACCCAGGACAGAGTGCCAACCACATCTGGGCATACACACATACATATATACATACATACATTCATTCACACCAGGGCAATTTTAGAGTATCCAATCCACCGGACCTCCATGTTTTTGGACTGTGGGAGGAAACCGGAGACCCCGGAGGAAACCCATTATATGACAAACTCTATATTCACCAAGATTTGGAATCGATTTGATAGCACAAATAACAACAATAATAAATAAATAATAATAAGCAACACCCCTTTACGATATTGATGTTTTGTGTTGATATTTTGGGAGGATTTTTAAGCCATGCTAACTCGATATTCGTAATTTATGTTTATTGGACAACGTTGATGAGAACATTGCCCCAACTTTGATCACCGCCTTCAAGAGGCATCACATTTGTTTTAAAGTTTCAAATTCACTTTGTTCTCATCCACATTTAACCCAAAATCTCTGCTCATTGTTCATCAAATCTTCATTGTAGCATTTTTACAGTGATAAAATATTTTGGACACATAACAAAAATAACAATTTCAATATTTTGAGTACACACAGCAAAATGCTAGAAGCACATAGGTTAGATTTTTAATAATTTGTCAAAGCCATTCAATCCAAACATTTACTCTCCGGTCCCTACATTCAGACCCATTTCCTAATTAATATAGAGTTAAATGTAACTGTTCTTTACATTACTGGTAGAGCTAATCATGTTTGCAGGCTCTACTTCTGTGTGGATAACTCCCATCTGATCTCCCTCCCACTCACCAAACCCTAGTTTAAAGGAATGGTTCACTTAGAAATAACATTAATGCTATTTTCCACTTACCTGAGCTAGAGTTGCTCAGCCAAGACAAGTTTGGAGTCCAAGTTTTGGTAGCATCAGCAACACTAATATCAAACTCAAGCACCAAGTTATATAAATATGTTTTCAGGGTGAATCTGTTCAAGGTTAAGTTCTGTTCTCAGGTTCTTAAGTCATTACAGTCTGGTGTTTAATTCTGATTTGGACAGCTTGGACACTCACAAACAAAAAAGAGAGCATGTGAGCTAGCTAACAGTCTGGAGAAGAAACGTTATGTGGACTGCACGTGGAGTTAAAACTTTAAATCAGATAAGTCTCTCAGCAGACTTCCATTTCTACAGAGTCAGTGTGCAGAACTGGCAACCACAGTTACAAGCACGTATTTGGCCTGTTTACCAGCTATACTATCAAATAAAAAAGTAGAAAAACATCTAGCAACACCGACTTGTACTCTAATGAAGCTGTAGAAATTAGAATGTGTATAAATTGATAAATTCTTTGAATATTGATTGAAAAGAATTGTTTAAATACAATAATTATAGTGAATTTAATAGTGAATAGATCATTATTTCAATAGAAAGATTTCTGAATATTGTCTGGTGGAAAACAAGGATTCTGAGGAAATGGAACAAACTTCATTTCGAAGATGTAAAATGTGCTTTAAAGTTTTGGTTAGTTGTTTATTATTACCAGTATATTTTAGACAAAGATAAATTGAATGAACAAATTGGAAAATACTGGGTATGGATTGTGTAGGTGAAATACATATTTTGAAAATACAAAATTGCAAAGATTCATTTTAGCTATTTCACTGAATTCTCTCTGCCTGTGTTACCATTTTACACCACACTGTGGCAGTATATATCAGCAAACCACAACCACCGGTGGTCACACTGTAATCCTCCCATCCTACAGAAGACCCATCTTGTTTCAGCTGAAGTGGAAATAAAGTCAGCTTTAATTAATTCTGCCTCTGTTTAAATCTGGATCACCAATAATCAGATGTGATATTTTTTAACTGTATGGATTAAAATTTGTCTTTCATATTTGACATTTTCTGCCATATGACATAGATCTCATGTTGGCCAGGCCAGAACACAGACAGCTGTGTTCACATCTTCTGCAGCTTGGTGTAGGTGTTATGTCTGGAGATCAAAGCTGCATACTCTTTACCAGAGCGGTAAACGGTGCGCTCGAGTTCAGCTTTAGAGACGTCCACATGGAAGAGGCCAAATCTCACACTGAAGCCTTCTGACCACTCAAAATTATCCAGGAGTGACCAGACAAAATATCCCTTTACATTCACACCATCATCTCTGATAGCTGGAAGACAAAGCAAGTGTGGTAATTAGAAAATGAATGGAAAGGAAACGGAACACAATCAGATGAATTTTCAGAGACGTTTGCCAAGATCTACCTTTATCTACATTTAGATATCCACCTATACATACACACCAATCAGCTATAACATTAAAGCCAATGTATCTACACTCATTGTCCGTTCTATTGGCTCCACTTATGGGTGTACTTTGTAGTTGTGCATCTGGTTCTCTGTATAGTGTCTCTGTATACTGTTCTTCACTGATCAAGGACCCAACAGGACCAATCCAGAGCAGCTAATATATCAGTAGATTATCAGCACTACAGTGACGTGACACTGATGTGGTGGTGGTGTGTTGCACTGATATGAGTACAGTCATGACCAAAAGTCTTGAGAATGGCAAAAAATTTGGTTTTCACAAAATGTGCTGCCTCAGTTTTAAGGTGGCAATTTGCATTAACTCTTGTTTGTGAAGAGTGATTAGATGAATTGCAATTAATTGCAAAATCATACCCCGCCATGAAAATGGCCTCATCACAAAAATTACTGCATTCCACCACTACAAAATGGCCTGCTAACAATTTCAGTGATGATACTGTTAACTCAGGAGAAAACATTAATGAGGACAAGACAGCTGATATCAGTCTGTCGTGCTGATTAGAAGAGCAGACTGGTTGATTTAAAAGGGTAGTGGTGCTTTTAAGTTTTCTTCTGTTAACCATTGTTACCTCCAAGTAAACATGTGCAGTCATCATTGCATGGCATCAAAAGGGGTTTCACAGGCAAGGACATTGCTGCTTCTAAGATAGCACCCCAATCAACCACTTATCAAATCATCACGAACTTCAAGGAGAGTGGTTCAACACCAGTGAAGAAGGCTTCAGGGTGCCCAACAAAGTCAAGCAAGCATCAGGACCATCTGATCAAGAGGATTCAGCTATGAGATCGGGTCACCACCAGTGCACGAGCTTGCTCAGGAATGGCAGAGGGCAGAGGTGCGCGCATCTGTATGCACAATGAGATGAAGGCAGGGTGACATTCTGTAGGAAGTATAGGGACCAGACTGCAAAGGACTGGGGTAAAATTGTTGATGAAGCTTCCTTCAGACTGCTTGGGACATCTGAATCAAAAATGATTGTCCAGAGAAGAAAAGGTGCCATGAATAAGGGATTGTGTCAAAACAGCCTCAACCCAGAAGCAATTTGGAGATTAATTGTTATTTCCAGCATGATGGAGCCCCATGTCACAAGGCAAAAGTGTCACGGTGAACAAAGCATCTAAATTTTTGGTTCATGGCCAGGAAACTCCCCAGATCTCAATCCCATTGAGAACCTATGGTCAATCATCAAAAAGAGGATGGACAAACAAAAATCCATAAACTCTGATCAACTCCAAGCACTGATTAGGCAAGGATGGGTTGCCATCACTCAAGATTTTGCGCAGATGCTGACATCCAGCAGGCCAAAGTGAATTGCAGAAGTCTTAAAGAAAAAGGTTCAATACTGTACATATTACGTTTTTGTTTAAACTGGATGTATTTGTCAAAAAGTAAAAAAAAATGTATGGAATGCTTATAATTGTACTATGTATAAACATCTGACAAATGGTTTTTAAAAAACAGTGGAAGCAAACTTTGTGAAAGTCAAAATGTATGCCATTCTCAACTTTTGGCCACGACTGTAGATCACACAGCACAGTAGCTGGAGTCCAAAAAGAAGGTTGTGGTTTAACGTTACACCTGATGAGAGTACATAGTATATTAAGATTTGCCAATGTAATGGAGATCAATTAAGTCACACTCTTCTGAGTATATTCTGGGCGTTTCCACTACTGTTTTAAACACAAAGTTAAATAAAAATAAAAATAAAAAAGCTTTACGGTTCAGCTGTAAAAGGTTTTTTTCTTATTGTCACAAGATTCTAATTGGTTGTGTGTAACTGGATAAATGCTGAATAAAAAACAGAAAAATAAATGGAACTAACAGTTCCATCTCTTATTCTATCAGCTCTTATAAAGTTCAACTGATAAGACCTTTGGATACTTCTAGAAGAGTGTCCAGAAAACACTGGCAGCGGTGAATGTCTTCAAGTTCAACAGGACCGATCTGTGAAAAGCCATTTTCAGTGATGTAGATCTCAGGATTGTTGTAGTTATCCTGAGAAAGACATGCAGAATAGTAAGATAACGTAAGCTTATGTACATTTTGAATGTAAATAATGAAACTGCATCAACAGCTTGTATAATCCATATAGAAAAACATAAATTCACATGAACTGAAAGAGATGCTCTGGAACAGCTGAACTTGAGCCATCTGAATAGTCACCATGGCTGAATACATTCAGCTCTTCCCAGCAATGTTCCAACATCTAGTGTAAAGCCTTCTCAGTAAAGTAAAGGATGTTACTGGAGCAAGGAGCGACAAATTCCAGGAATATCCTTAATTTCAGAGGAAACATTGGATGAGCAATGTCTAAAAACCTTTGGACACATGGAGTATATATACAAGGTGCAAAGAATGGAACTATACAATAATTAGTATTACTCTTAGTTCATATAAATGTACCTTTATGTAGTTGAGCAATTTGCGCAGTCCCTCTGGCAGTACAGCAAGCCAGAACACCCCACACACACGCCATGATGGATCTATTACACCTTTTGCTCCTAGGTCCTCTGAGAAGCTGAGATTATTTTGACAAGAACTGGTGTCCATAATTTTGCGTGATGTGTAGTAGTTCAACGCAAAGAAATCTGCTGTGCCTAAGGGCTTAGGCTCATCCTTGGAAAACTCTGGCAACCTGTGACCTTTGGAGAACCCTAGCTCAAGGTTCTTAGCCTCAATCCTGGACTTCATGGACTCTGGATAGTCCCCTGTGCAAAAAAGAGGGCAAGCAAACCAGCCCAGAATGAAGTCCATATATCGGTCTGTGGCTGCTACATCCTTGGGATTGCCTGGGTTCAGTGGCTCAGCCCAATCACTATTAAGAGCTATGGAAACTTTGCCTCCTTGGAGATGTCTGAAATGGGCATCATAACTATGCCAGGCTCTAGTGTGAGCACGCAGCATGTTGTGGCCTACAACGTAGATGGAGGTCCCTGGCTCTTTGAGGCCTGGAGCAATCCGGCCATCCTCATAGCCAAGTTTAGCATACACGTAAGGCTCATTCAGTGTAATCCAAAGCTTCACCCTGTCCCCAAATGTGTTAAAGCAAAACCTAGAGTATGAATCAAACCAATCTGCAATATCTGGAGATTTCCATCCACCGCGATCTTCCAGAGCCTGAGGTAGGTCAAAGTGGTTCAGGGTGACCATGGGCGTAACAGCATTAGCAATTAGATCATTAATCACTTTGTCATAGTACGCTACACCTGAGAATTAAAAAAAGGAAAGAGTTCATTCATTCTTTTGGTTAGTAATGTTATTCATTATAAGATCATGAATAATGGATGTACACCATGTGCCAGACAGGGATTAAGCTTAGTGCTAGACTACATGTTCCTTTCAACTGAGAGTCTCCATTCAAAATGCAGTGTAGTTCAGGACTAGGCTGAATCTCTGTCTGGGAAAATGACTAAGTATGGGGAAATTCTTCCAAAATTGTAACAATGCACATAGAAAAACAGGTATTAATCTGGATTTGATTGCATTAAACCATGAGAGCAGTGAGATCAGGTATGGATGGGGCAAGTTTCATTCTTTATCACAAACTCTGCTCCAAATTGTCCCAAAAGTACCGCATAAAACTCCATCACTTCAGAGAACACAGTTCCACAGTGAAATGCTGGAGGTCTTTAACCTCTCTTAGTCAACACTTGGCACTGTGCATGGTGACCTCATATTGCCCAAAATTCTACTGGCAGTGCTGTTCTGTGGTACTTATACAAGCTATGTGTCCCTAATTTAACATGTGAGGCAGTGATGGGAGCACCTTAAAGTAGAAGAATCCACCAACTAGAAGTGGTGTCTGTATACTTTTGGACATATAGTGCATATCAATACATAAGCAATATACATTTATCAAATATTAACCATATTTATATTTATATCCACATTGGTATAAATTATTTTTAAAATAGTAGTGGCACTGAGAAATGCTTAGATTTGATCAATATTTCAAAATAAAATGTGATAGGTATTATACTCTGGGAGAGTACAGGATTTTCCTCTGCTCAGTTTAATATGCTTTTGCTTAGATTTATGTTAGTTTCAATGTTGTCTCTGTGAATCTAGTGCCATATTTGACTATATGAGTGCATCTGTAAGTGCTTCCAAGCATCTAAAAATATACACAATAGCACATTCTATCATAACTAAATAAACATAGAATATTCTGCAAAATTAGGTTTTTGTTTATAATTTGATTAAAGAACGAAATTGTCATATTTTATATTTATTACATGTAAACTGACATTTCAAACTTTTATTTTACTGTTGATCAGTTTGGCTTACAGCTCATGAAAATCTCTGATTATTATAATATTTAAAGTTTGAATAAAATTACTATTCAAATACAAACCGGATTCCAAAAAAGTTGGGACACTAAACAAATTGTGAATAAAAACTGAATGCAATGATGTGGAGATGCCAACATCTAATA
>BRDA01005279.1:7891-18976 GCA_036984385.1 Crenuchus spilurus
CATGCAACATACAAAAATTATTAAGACTATTATGATGGTATTCAGAATTTCTCCCAAACCTGAAGGTAGGTTCCAGTCATAAATAGAAAAGGGCCTGAAAAATGAAAACACTAATAAATAAATAAATAAATAAATAAAATATGTATGCAATCAGTCTAGAGTTTAATTACTTGCTAAACCAGATAAATTGCTAATATATTTAGCAAGTAATGATGCTCTGTCCAAGTTTTCTACAGTCATCTCTAAACAATGAAATATAGCCCATTTTCAATGTCAACCCAATGTCAACCTTAATTCCAATATATTATAAGAAGGCATGGATGCACAGTGAATGAAAATATTGAAAGGCCCTGGCTGCAGCCAAGATTGCCAGGTATTGTCAGTATTCCTGCCCAAATTGGGCTATTTTCAGAATGCAGTCGTGGGTGACATTTCAAATGTTACTGGGTGCAGTTTCTTCAAAATGATCAAATTAAATAATATCATTAATTATGTTAAAATAGCAATGTTAATAATAACACCATTGTAAACAAATGTTTCACAAAATATTAATTGGAATATAACTTTAAAAACAAAGTAATATTGACAGATTTAAGGTAGCAGACAGGTAGTTATTTTTTTCCATCTATTTTCTTAAAAAATCTGAGATACCATTAATTTTGAGCTAGCTTCAGCTTCTGAAGGGTGGGTTTAAGACAATTAAGAGCTGGACTTTTTCCGCTGGACCTGGCAACCCTGGCTGCAGCAGCTCTTTCTAGCTGTTAGCCAGTGATAGTGTATTTGGATGTACTGGACTTGGTAGTATTTGTATTTTAAAAAATTTGTCTTCTTTAACCAGCATGTTCTGACAGCATAACAAGGATTAAACCAGGGCAGAGCTAACTGAAGCTTTAGTGTCTTTGGTTTGTTACAATGAATGACTGTACAATGACTGTCGGAAGGCGGCAGAGTAACGAAATGGGAGGTAGCCTGACTTCAACTCTGGTCCAAGAGTTAACTTCAGACTCTGGCTCCAAATATGATGAGATGGCAGTGGTATTTTGGATTAATTTCTTTCTAATGGAAATGTATGGATTGACATTGTCCATGTATATACACAGTATATATTTGCAACCAATAATGCATGTTGATCTGCTGAAATTTTTTTTAAATTTAATATCAAAACTATCTTCAACTAAATGAAATTTGGTATTAATGTTAAATTAATGAAGTAATTCTAATATCTACACACTATGCCTAATCAGAAGAATGCCACCATGCTTTGTTTCTAACCAGTTATGAATTGAAGAAGGCATCGAAAATGCTGGAGCAGGAATGAAGAAAATACTATGATACCAAAATGAAATTTTGAAATGAAATGAAAACTTCAATTTCTAATTATTTATTAAATGTGAGCAGAGTCAAAATATATTGAGCTCTTTTTGATTTAATATCTATGTAATGTGTGTGTTCAGTTCTCACCTATGAATTCATGTAAGAAGACAAGAGAGGCAATGTAGCATGCAAGACTCAGCAGCTCTGCCACAATCATAAGCCAGTGCCATGTCTGGATGGTCAGTGCCACCATCAGCAGCTCGGTCAGGATCAGTGAAGTGAAGGAGATTGCCACAATGTGCACAAACTCTGACTCAAATAGCAACAAAGCCCCATACATGATGATGCTGCCTGTAGAAGAACAAAATATCATCTTTAACAAGGTCATGATGAAAAATGATTAACAACCTAAACACAGTAAATTACCATCAATTATACACTGGTCCCTGCATGACTAATATGCCAAACAGCTAAAACTGTTTCATTTATAAAATGATCAAAACAGGCCTTTACCTTAGGGACAAATTAGTCATGATGCTGTTAAACCGGGTATCAATAATACAGGTAGTAATCAGGGTTGGAATAAAACAGCACATTACGTGTTCAGAATACAAAGATGAAGCATCTGTATTCATTAGACTATATTTAGAATACAGCTACTTTAAGAAATAATAATAAAATAAGATTATTTTTAAATACATTAAATATAAAAAACAGCTTTTTATCCTGTTGCTCTCTTCCCATTTGATAGGCTTAAGTTACCTTATTATGAAATACAGCCCTGGTCACCAGTGCTCAAAACGCAAGGTAGGTTATTTTACGCTGGTCAGAAACATAAAAAAAAACAATACAGTGGAACTTTGGTTTTCATCATTAATCCGTTCTAAAGTGCCTGATGATAACTCAAATAAACAACAATAACTGAAGCAATATTTCTAATAAGAAATAAGGCAAATCCAGTTCATCTGTTCCAGACACTCCAGAATATTAACAAAAATAAATTTGGTATAGAATAACATTTAGTTTTACATACAAAAACAGTAAGAAATAAACACAAAAGACTAATGAAATGGATAAATTAACATTTTACATCACTCTTATGGGATTACATGCCATTTAGACCATGACTTTGTTTCGTACAACCGTTCTTGGTCGCTATTTGTTTTCACACCCATTTTCAGGCTGTGTGCCGTCGCTTTAGTGTGACATGTTTTAGTTTGAGTGTTATCAATGAGAAACAAAGCCAGAGAAACAACGAGAAATAAATGCATTGGTGGATGCTTTGTTTTCATGAAGTTACCGGCGAGTCTCGAGGTGCACAGCAATGAAAACCGGGCGGATGAACAATAACAGAAAAATTTCCCCCACAAAAGGTGACGATAACCTAATTGTACAATAACTAGGGTAAACAATAACTGAGGTTCCACGGTATATGCTGGTCATCAGCACTTGACAAATTCAGATTTATGCTGGTGATTGTAAATTTAATACATATTGTGTTGTTTACATGTGTGTGTGTGTGTGTTTGTGTGTAAAAACCTAAATCTGACTAGCCTATCTGGACTTTGTAACTGCACATACTGTGAATTGCATAGAAATCAAAATAATCCCCCAATACAAAAGGTAAATGATATAGCACAGTTATTTTACACAAGCTGTTTAAAAGCTGTTCTTAGAAGTATCTTAGAAGCATTGTAATGGAATACATTACTGAATACATTTTGAACAATGCAATTAAAAAAAATATATATAATACTATAATCACTGATCTTTGCATTACATATAAAGAGGTTAATTCATCAAAATAAACATGAACTTTTGTAACAGAAAAGATGCCTCAGATTTTGAGATGCAGCAGAATTTTTTACTCTTTCAGGAAAAGGAAGAGTTGGATTTTCCATTATTATTTCCCCCCCAAAACTTCCTCCCATAAAGTGTTATTGTGACCTTTGAGATCAGACACAAAAACAAATCCAGGAATTGAAAAATGCAACACCTAGGATGAGATTTGATACAAAGTGATCATTCTGATAACTCTTAACTGACAGAAACATGCCAGAAACTATAAATGGAAAAGCAGGAGAACAAGTATAACTTGTTTTTGAGTAAAAATAGAACCAGGGATCAAATAAAAACAAGGGGTATTCCCTTAGTGAATGAAAACATGCCAAAAGTTGCAGGCCAAGATCTGTTAAAAGCTAGAATACACAAAACAAACACCAAACAAGTGAGATGGAAGGACGAACAGTAGGATGGGAGAGGAGAGGTTTTGGGTGTAGCTCTAGATTTGCCCAGCTACGCCTCGAAAGAGCACAAAAGGCAATAGTGGAAAACCACCTTAGGTTATTCAACGTTTGTAACCTCAGACACAAATAAACTCTTTAAGAAAAGCAGGGAGGAAAACACATGCGTGGGTTTTGTTTGGGTGAAACAACATTCACCATACAAGCATGTCCGTTCTGTAACATTGTCCTTTGGCTTGAAGATTCCCTGCTTTCTTAGCAAACCTACACATTGCCATTCCAAACAAAGTCATGCTTCATTCAGAGGTAGACGTAAATGGTGCATTCAATTTAGAACTTTCAATTGTGTGTTGAGTGAAGGTTGCTAGTCATTCTGTATGTAAAACATGACACCACAGAACAAAATAAACTTCACGTCAGCTTACCTTGGTAGATACTTATCAAGACCCATATTAGAAACGTTTTGAAGGAGAGCGGTCGACCCTGAAAATAAAAAGTTTGAGTTGGTACATGATAAAACAATCACTTTGCTTTATTAATCTGATAAAGAAAGCATCAGCCAAATACCTTCAGGAGGTCCTTGTAAAGTTCAGGATAGAGCATAGCCACCTCAGATTTAACATCCTTATCCAAAACCAAAGAGAAGACAGGGAACATTGTGTAGATTGTCGAGTATCTGCAGAAAAAAGGGTGCTGCTTTAGGATTTACCTGAAATCCGAGTCATTTTACAAACTCAATCAAAACATCAAAATAGCAATGAAAATAGCAATGTTCTATTTACTTTTTTATGTATTTGTATTTATTTGTATATTTTATTGTTATATTGGCAAAAACTCATTTTTCATGAATACCTTAAATTTCTTCACAATATTGTATATACACTCATATGAGAACATTATGACCACCCCTGGTATGGAATGAACTCAACCCAGGACATCACAGATACCATTTGACAGGGTTAGCTGCAAATATAAAGAAGTGAGCTGATACCAGAGGGGAATGACTACTCCAGAGAAACGTGCCACAGTGGACAAATTAACCTCCATAACAAACACAAGAAGTATCAGGGATCACTAACAAGTGAACACTACAAGCAAAGGGTAGTTATTTCCACTATTAAGTATGTAGTCATAAAATTCTGATAAGACACTGTATGTATTATAGGACTTTCAAGATTCAATACAACTCTCAATTAGAAAATCTGTTTATCCCAAGTGGGACAAACTATAGCAACATTCAAAACTCCAAAATAAGAGTTTCTTCAGGTCTGACTCACAGATTCATTTTTGTGCCATATATTCTGCCTTAGAAACACTGACATACACAAAACAGTGTCCTACGCAATGAATATCTCAGCTCTAACGCCTCATAATGTCCAGTGCTACAATGGGGCCTTTGGTGTTCATCAACTTCTGTAAAGTCAGCACTGCTGAATCTCTGACTTTCTTCACTGTAACAATAAAGCAGCTCAAATCAAATGTCAGGCCAGAATGTAGTGCATAGTTTGAATACCACTGAGATTTCAGCGAGTGCGGATGAGTCACCATGGCTGTGTGAGACAGCTACTCACCCAATGATGAGAAAGCCTTGATAGAGAGGGACTGATGCAAAGTAGAAAACAGAGGAGAAAACAGCCTAAAGAGGATACAAAAAGAGATTAATTACAGCACTCTGTACTTGGAGAAGTTCAAACCATTGCTAATATGCATGTGCAACAGTGCTGTTATCTGATATGCATTAACTGGATTCATTTGGTTATCTTCAACAGGTATGAGAAAAAAAATCTTACATGTACAAATGAATAATTTGCCTGGTTAACTGGATTTCATTTCTGCAATAGGAGACATGGCTAAGCTCCAAAGAGCAGGAAACCAAGAAAAGTCTGCCAGGCCAGTTTGTTGGGTAGCCGTGGGTAATTGGTCCAGACATATAATGTCTTAAGTTTGCTTCTTTAAGCCTACCTTACACCTAACGACTTTCACGGGATTTTACAGTCGCAGACAAATTTTCAAAGTCAGGCTAAAATCACAAGAGTCTTGCTAGAGTCGAGTTGCAGTCGCGTCATCGTGATCGTTAAGTGTAAGGTGGTCAGGACTGAAAGTTTTAGTCAGTTTTTTTCGCGTTGAGGCGTTCCGATAAAATCAAACATGTTTACAATATTATCGCAAGTCGTAAGAGTTGAACCCTGGTTGACCAGAGCAAATATTGTTGGGAACCAATAGGAGAGCTACGGAAAGCCGCAAAGGCAAATAGTAAATACACAGATGCCTGGCGGGTAGAGCTCGGAAACTCCAGTTCTCCTGGACTGTAGAAAAAAAGGAGAACCTAATGGAGCTGTGGAGCGAGCAAGAGTGTTTTACCATTTACTACACAACGGAGACGAAAAGGAAAAAAGTGGACAAATTGGTGAAGCCTTCGAAATCCCAGGTGTGTTTGCTATGCTAAAGCTAACTAGCTAACTAAACATGACTGAATGGGGCTAGTTAATGATCATTTTAATCTTAAAAATTATTGTTTTCCCCAACAGCTTGAAGAAAATGAGGAGCATGCAGACACACAGGACCAGGAATGCATGGATGTGAATCATATGCTGAACTGTAATTGCACTGTATCTGTAATGCATGTTACTATATTTAGATTTTGCACTACATTGTCTTATTGTGCGTTGAGTTATTTTTGATACAACGAAAGCTTTAATAAATACATATTTTGCAATAATTATGCTCTTTATTGCATTAATTATATGTAAAACAAAAGCAAATGGGAAATAATATCAAAAGAATCTAGTTGCAGTCTTTAAATTAGTGACCCTGCGAGATCCACAGTCTTTCCAAAATCTGTAAATGTGAGACGGTGTCAGACTTTAATCTGTTAAAAATCTTTTCAAAGTCGTTAGGTATATGTTGTGAACTGAAGCTACAAAACTAATGTATGTAATGAAAACAAAGTGTGTGCAGTTAAACAATCTCAAGCTTGCTTTTGTGTTTTCTGACACTATGACACACTATAGTTGATACAATTGAACAAAAGTTCATCACTTAATAGTACTCCTATAATAATAGTAATATAGTAATAATAGTAGCAACTTGAATTTGTGATATGAGATAACTGCACAAACTGATGAATATGTGATGATTTAAGATTTGTGAGATGGTAAATGGAATAAGTTTCCATTACTTGACAGCTATATTAGTTGCTTCAGTCCAAAAATGAAGAAATAGCTCCGGACAACAAAGATTATTTGGCTGATGGACTATAATTTGGCTTAAGGGGAAAGTGTCTGATATGAACAACTGATTGCGGCTGATATATCTAGCCTATAATTTAAACTGGTTTAACATAAATAATGGTCAATACAGGAAGTCTCAAAGTGGCCAGCACCTGTGGGACACAAGAAGAAGAAAAATTCCCACTGTACAAGCTAAAAATAGGACAGGAAAATGTATCCCTTTCTACTGAATAAAGTACTATATGGCAAAGTAGAGGAAGTAGCAAACCTACATATGCTTATCCTAGCTGATATACATTTTGGAAGGACACTGAATTAATATTTCTAATGCTCATTTACACCCCCATCAGGCTAGGACATGATCTCTTTCAATCCCCAGCTGTCTACAAAGATTTTTCTGTGTTTAACAGAAGAAGTTTAATATAGTTTTCCTAACTGTGTCAGAGGTTGGAAAGTGAAAGCAGTCTTCTTGAAAACAGGAACTTCTACAAGAGTGCTTTTTGCAGTTACTGGGTATGAGTCAGAGACTGTCTAGGTAATGTATTTGCACAAACACACACACGCATACACATACACTACCTGCATGGTACTGATACAGAGGCTTCTGTGAATGACGAACTGGCTGAGGGCGGCGGACCTCTTGTAGCTGTTTCTACCGTGCACCATGAGCAGTCTGCCCAAGTGCTTGAACTGAGTCACTGAGAAATCAGCGGCCAGTGAAGCCTGCTTGCCCTCCTGACAAAATAAACAAGCAATAACATTTCAGGCTGCTATTAGAGATATTAGAAAATACAGTTTATTTTATACACACATGCCACAGGACAGTCACAGTATGAAAGCAAGGAGGGATTTTTAAAAAGTTACAAAATTCTTCTGCCATTAATTTCTTCAACTGTGACAAAACAGATAAATGCTCGCCATTGATTTGTAGTAATGTACACTTACGTTATTGACTTTACTGTTAACAGACCACTAAACTGACTGACTTCACCGTAATTATTTACAAACTAGGTTTGTAGCAAGTATCAAGTATCAAAACTTTTCATTACTTACATTTGGAAATTAATTTTATACTACAACCTTGAGGACTTTCAATTTTTTATTTTATTTATTGCACTATTTTCGCACCACATGCTGTTCTTGACTTGCAGAGATATATAATGAGTTCTAACAAGTAAACATTTGGCATTAAAGACAATAGTGAGTGTTCTTAATGTATAGCCAGAGTGTCAATTATTTTTTGAGTATCATGACACTACACTTGGTACTGGTACTGAAATGAACATTCTGATGCTGTGACAACCCTACTACAGTAGCTACAAGCATTTAAAAAATTAGCTGTATTAGATTAGACCTGCAAGAAAACTCTACAGAAGAATCTGTAAAATACATTAAGAACACAACACTATAGGCTCAACATTATTGCACTCTAGTATATTAATAGCTGCCACAATTTTGCTCTATACTCACATAATACTAAAAAACAAAAATATTATATAAGTTATTATTATACATAAATATTGGGCCCCAAGGGGCTCAGCAGACTAAGGCACTGCCACAATAATCCAAGGATTGCAAGTTTGAATAACAATCATGCTGCTTGCCATCGACAGCCGGGGCCTTGAGTTATCCCTAGTACTATTATCCCTAGTACTATAAACAATGTTGACTGACTCAGGGTGTCTGCTGGGTGATCCATCAGCACTGGGGTTCTGTACTTTCCTCCAAGCGCAAGCTTGCCTGGCAGTTCGGAAAAAAAGGACCTTGATGTCACTGGTATTGGAGGACGCCTGTGCTCATCAGGGATATTGTGAGTGATAGTGATAGGGAGAGTTGATAAAAGGGGTGAGTTAATTGGTCACTAAAATACATTGAGGAGAAAATCAAGGGTGCAATTATAAAATAAAATAAATAAATAATAATCATAAATAAATATTAATAGACTACTGTCTGTTCATTTATGAAAAATGTCTCATATTTATTTTTTATTTTTTCAAAGTTAGAGCTGCTTCCAAGCTTCTCTTTTGCAGTTCATGTAAAAAGGCTATAACAAGATTAGATTCTACAATATTACTAAGAATAGTTCTGAGGCGATCCAGTGCATTCGTTTGGGCAAGAGAACTACAGACTTGGAAGGAAAAATGCAGTCCCAGGTTAACCACGGCAATTTAAGCTAGGATTATGCCATGTTAGTCACGAGTGAGTCAATATCAATTAACCAGTTCATAATGTCTCATTTTCAGCAACTGGAAAGAGTGCTTGGCTTGCCACAAGTGGGTCAAAATCTGTCTCTATAGTATTTGAAGTTGCTTTAGACTCAATATCATAAAAACTGTTTAGAGTCTGACGGCTCTACACCACCTACACTTATACCATGATTTTTCAATAATACACCACTTCCCACGCACTCAGACAAGGACAGATGAACTTCTCAGGAAAAATATACCCAGATGTAGGTCAAAATGCACTAAAACAGTACTACACAACATTTCTAAAGTTATGGTAAGAAAAGCGAGAGCCAGATGGCCAAGTCTGTATATGTGTATACTCGGGTGACGCAGTACAGACAGATGGAGAGATGGTTCCGGAAGTGTGCGACAGTGTGTATGTGTGATGTGACAGGGGTACAGTGGCTCTTACTTTGCCCTCCACTCCCACACCACAGTCTGCTTCCTGGATCATGCTGACATCATTTCCTCCATCCCCTGAGAGAGAACAGGGTTAGTGGTGTCAACTATAGCTGTGATGAGTGTCAGCACACACATGTATACATGTATACCAGTCAAAAAATTTCTTAAGAAGGTTCTAAGTAGAGCTTCACAATGCTAAAAGAAGAAATTGGTGCAAGAGACAAAAAGTTTTAAGCAGCCAATTTTTGAAAACTGCATTTTCACTCAAACATGATTTTTTCAGCTGATCAAAAGTTTAAGACCATAGCCTTTAAAAGCTAAAATCTGTACACAAAAAAATTGGATTCCATGTCATTTTCTGTCAAGAATTTACACTGTCAAGACCTCCTGATGGCAAAAACAAAAAAGCTCACTAACTTTGAACGTGGTAGCATTGTTGAGCTGCATAAGCAAGGTCTCTCACAACGTGCCATCGCTGCTGAGGTTGGATGCAATAAGACAGTCATTTTGCATTTTTTAAATGATCCTGAAGGTTTGGAACAAAAGTCAAGTGGTAGATATAAAAAAATTTCACCACCGCTCAGCCGCAGGATCCGATTGGCTGTCCGTCAAGACACGGGACGATCCTCTACCCAAATTAAGGCCATTACTGGTGCTGAGTGCAGCTCAATAACCATCAAGACAGCATCTACGAGGGAAGGGCTTCAGAAACAAAAAATGTCTTCAAAGGCCACGTCTTCTTCAAAATTGCCCGTTTAGACTTTGCAAGGGAGCACCAAACATGGGACATTGAAAGGTGGAAGAAAGTTGTATTCTCTGATGAGAAAAAATGTAACCTTGATGGTCTTGGTGGCTTCCAGCGTTACTGGCATGACAAGGAGATCCCACCTGAGATGTTTCCTACATGGCACAGTGGGGGTCGGGGGGCATCATGATTTGGGGTGCTTTTTCCTTCAATGGAACAATGGAACTTCAGGTTGTGCAGGGGCGTCAAACAGCAGCTGGCTATGTGGAGATGTTGCAGCGGGCATCCCTCATGACAGACAGAGGGCCCTCGTCTGTGTGGTAATGTCTGGGTTTATCAACAGGACAATGCTGCAGTTCACAATGCCCGCCTGACAAAGGACTTCATCCAGGAGAATAACATCACTCTTTTGGACCATCCTGCGTGTTCCCCTGATCTAAATCCAATTGAGAACATTTGGGGATGGATGGCAAGGGAAGTTTACAAAAATGGACATCAGTTCCAGACAGTGGATGCCCTTCATGAAGTCATCTTCAACACTTGGAGCAACGTTCCCACTAGCCTTCTGAAAACACTTGCATCTAGCATGCCTAAACAATTGTTTGAAGTGATCAACAAGAATGGTGGAGCTACTCATTACCAAGTCTTTTTTTTTTGACACTTTGATTTCTGTTTTGAGGGTTGTTTTTTTTTTAGCTATGGTCTTAAACTTTTGATCAGCTGATGAAGAGCCTATTTCAGTTAAATAGTTGTTTTCAATAAATACCCTGCTCAAAAGCTTTTTTTTTTTTAAGTTTTTTTTTTTATATATATATATATTTTGAGATTCCTGATTTCCCAATTTCTGATTTTCACAAGCTACAATGACCATCATTAAAACAAAAAAGACTTGAATGATGTCACTTTACATGTAATGGATATAC
>BRDA01005279.1:23833-34866 GCA_036984385.1 Crenuchus spilurus
TATATATATATGTGTCATTTTTACATCTCCTGAATTAAAAGAAATGAAACAGATTGCTGAATAATCAATGACCTGTATTGTGTGCAATGGTAAACACACACAAAGATATCAACAAAGTCAGACTCTTGTTCTATCGTATCAATCTGTCTTCAGCATTGAGCCAAAAGAGGATGTTTTCTAATCAGTGGACTTACTTCAGTCATCCATCTGTCAGCTTCAAAAACATTTCAACTCTAATCCAGATGTCATTTGTTGTCCAGGAGGAAGTTGCTCCAGATGCTGGGTCTCTTGGGTGCCCCAGCCCTCGGGGAGTGGTGCAATTGTTTTCAAGCTGTGCCAGCCATTGTCTTCTTTTTCCAGGAACTGCTGTGCTGCCGTAGGCAGGCCATAACCTTCCTAAGGGCCGAGCCTCCCTCCACTTTGGCAGCATGCCATTGGGGAAGTCCAGCACAGTCACTTGCACAGGTACGGAGGTCGAGAAATGTTATAAGCCCTCCGTTTGCCACCCCTAAGGGAACATTTGAGGTGCTGTTCACATTTTTTCTGGGACATGCCAATGTGTTTGAAGCACACCCATGTGGGGGAGAACCAGGAGTGAATGGCCTTGACTAAAGCTCATAGAATTTGTTTGACCTGTTGCCTTGAACAGCTTTTGTGATGATGAGTGCAATTTTAACTACTCAGTGCTGTAAATAAAAGTAGTGTGGACACTTACAGGCCGAAAGACGTGTATGTCCTGATTGCGGGTCACCAGGTGGGCATTCTTGGCAGTGCACGTTGCTGTCTCCAGTTTGTCTCCTGTCAGCATCCATACCTTTCCAAACAGTACAAATGGAAACTTGGTCATTCTGCTAACATTTTCAATCTAATCTCCATCCACCACCTCCACATTACGCTGTAAATCTATTCTTCTGGAGATGGGACTAGTCTTTAAGAAAGAATAACTTGTGTTAATACTAAAGAACCATAGGCAATGTGAAAATAACTAGAACTACAGTTAAGTGCAAACATTAGGTCAAATGACATGTTTTCTTCATTATCTAAGTAAAAATAGATAAAGTTAAAAGGAAACAAATGTCTTCACATTTTAAAGTACACGTTGCAGGAAAATTATATTAACTTTTGAACTCAATTGCATGTTTTTATTCTGTTGCCCTGATGGTGAATGTTGGGGAAAAAACATTACTAAAACTGTTGGTTTTGATGCAGACATTCTGCCTCAAAACTTAAGACATTTTGTTAATCTAAAACCTGTAAATTCAGTGTAACAAAAACAAGAATATGGTGAAAATGTTCACAAATTTTTAAGTAAACTGCCATATGTTATATTCATTACACATAAAAGGGACACATTTCAAGTCTTTTTTGCTTTCATTTTGTTAATTTTTGAACAGCAGTTTACTCAAACTCCATCCATCCATTCTCTTATCCAATAATGGTTGTGGTGAGTCAACATACCCATTCATTAGGCACAGGGAATTACACTAATTTAACCATAGCCAGGACAGGGGCCAAGCCATTGCTGTGCACACACACACACACAGACATACACACATTCACATCAGGACAATTTAGAGTAACCAATTCACCTAACCATGTTTTTGGACTGTGGGAGGAAACTGGAACCCCACGCAGACACTGGGAAAACATTGAAACTCCACCAGATAGGGTCTCAAACCCAAGACCTTAGCGATAAAAGATGAGCATCTTCTAAGTTACAATGCTTCCCTTTACTCAAAACTCAAAATGAAATATTCTAATAATTTGAGATTCTGGATTTCTGACTTACATGAGCTATAAGCCATACTGATCAACACTGAAACAAAAAAGGTTTCAAATACGTGTAATGAACATAAAATATTGCAGTTCAAATTTCTGTCAGCAATGAACTTTTACACTTTAAGTGACACTGTAGTTTTGTATTACACAGTTAACTGTTAAATTTCAGATGTCCACTCATGAAATCCATCCACTGTCAAATGGAATTTAAATTATTGATTAATTTATTAATATATTTCTACAGTTTAGACTCTGATACAGTATAGGCAGTTAGGACATGAGATTGAAAAATAGTTGACAATTCAGTTTAGTTCAAAATTCAATTTCAGGTTCAATATTATGGACCTTTGATGAATTGTATGTTTGTAAAAATGTAAACTCAGACATCTCACTTTAATTCCAGCATTGCGCAGAATCTCCAGTGTTGGCCGAACATCAGCCTGCAGTTGGTCCTCTACACCAGTCAGACACAACAACTCCATCTCCATCTCCAGACTCTCAATGACGGTGGCAACCTTTAGAGAGCGATCGTGCACACTCAGCTTTGCCTGGACATAGCGAGCCTGGAGGAGACAAAACCATTCACATGTGTCTGAGTACAAGGCAACAAGTAGCCTCAACAACAGCTTTAGGTCTATCCAACAGATAAATGTCAATCAATGGTGAGTGAACAGCTCAGAACTTGCACATTTCTGGTATGAAATACAGCATAACTGGTGTGATATATTGCAGGCATCTTTTAAGAGCAAAATATCCATGCATTCATTCATTCATTCATTATCCCACCCGCTTAATCCATATCAGGGTCGCGGTTAGTCCCCTACCCCTTCACTGGGCGCAGGGCAGGGCATTACACTATTCAACCAAGCCCAGGACAGGGCGCCAATCCATCACTGGGTGTACACATATGCACACACACACACACACACACACGGACAATTTAGAGTAGCCAATTAGTATAATGAGTGTAATGAATTCAATAAATTATTGAAAAAACATGAATCACATTATGCACTTCACCCTTTTCTAATGGGTCTAATTTACCATCTTGGAAAGTGAAAAAAGTGTGGAAAGCACTGTCAGTAATCAATACTAGACATATGGGTGTTTCCTGTCAGAGTAAATTATGCTATGCATGTGCATATACTCAAATGGCTTTACTGTTTTCTCAAATAGAGGGTTCTGATTTTTTGGGATCTTGGCAGGCACAGCTCAATGACATAACTTCACAGACAGTATTTATTGGAGTATGTAAGTGCAGCTCTATAGAATATGCACTCACTGGGCACCTTATTAGACACACTTATCAGCTCCACTGACCATATAGGTGTACTGTTCTACAATTACAGACTGTACATCTGTTGTACATGTGTTCCTCTGTGTACTTTTTTAGCCTCCTTTCATCCTCAGACCACCAAGAGCAGGTGTTATTTGGTGGTGGATCATTCCATATTCAGTAACACTGATGTGGTAGTAGTGTGTTAGTGCATGTTGCACTGGTATGGGTGGATTAGACACAGTAGAGCTGCTAATGTTTTTAAACACATCAGTGACACTGCTGGAGTGAAAATAGTGTAATAACCAAAAATATCCAGCCAATAGCATCATGTGACCACCAATGAAGGACTAGAGGACCAACACAAACTGTGCAGCAACAGACGAGCTACTGTCTGACTTTACATCTACAAGATGGATCAACAAAGCAGGTGTGTCTAATAGAGTGGACATTGAGCCAACAGTATTTAAAATCTCCAGCAACTCTGCTGTGCCTGATCTACACACTAACACACCACCACCGCATCTGTCATTGAAGTGCAAAATCCAAATAATACCTGCTCTGTGAGGGTCCTGACCATTGAGGAACAGGCAAAGTAACTAGAAAAGTGCATTTCCTGAAGGAAACACAGGATGCTGTGCATTGCTAACATGGCTCACATGCTAAGGTATACCATTGGGTTTGTAAGGTGAGGGTTTGTGGTATCTGTGGTGATTGCTATGGTGTTGCTAAGTGGTTGCTAACGTGTTGCTATGGTATCCATGGTAGTTGCTAAGGTGTTGCAATGGTATCTGAGGCAGTTGCTAAGGTGTTGCTATGGTATCTGAGGTGGTTGCTAAGGGGTTGCTGTGGTATGTGAGGTGGTTGCTAAGGTGTTGCTATGGTTTGCAATGTGCAACATTACAGAGAAACAATGTGCAAGTATACAGAGAAACAGATTAACTACAATCTGTAATTGTAGAACTACAACGTGCAGCTATATGGTCAGTGGAGCCAGTAAAACAGAAAATTTACATACAAGGTGTACCAATGTGTACCTAATATTTACCTAAATAAATTGTTAAAATGATTTTAAAAATGGTACCTAAAAGACAGAATGTAAAAACAGTATGGATATCATACAATCAGATCTATCATAAATAAATAATTAAAAAGCCTGAAAACCTAAACAGAAGAAATGATGCTCTGGATGCACACACCATCCAAATGTTTACTAGGAGTAGGAATTAACCTCATGGCAGCAATAATATTAAAAACCATTACATATTAGGATTGCATGTTTGAAGGTACTTAACAATACTGCACCAGTGAGAGATGCAGACACTAACTCAACTAAAACTACTCAATAGCTAATCAACAGTGGCAGTTGTGTTCTCAATTTTCATGAGCAGCCCCTTACAAAGTGACACTTTCCAATGCCCAGTACCCAGCAGCTTTAAATCACAGCAAGTTTGGCCTAAAAAATCCAAAGTGTTTGTACTGGATATAACTAAGAAGTGTTTAGACAGTGATAAAAAGCAAGATGAGAGTCTACAAGAATTTCAGGGCTATAAATATCCCACTACATGAACAGGCTGAAATTGTTTGTTTTGAAGTAGTCTATGTTCTAAAATTGTGTCCACAAATACTCCTATAAATTAAGCAATGTCCAGCGCCATAATATGCAGCTGCCAAATGCCAAATTGCAGCTTGGGCGGTGCAGCCCTCGACCAGTGAATGAGATAAAGCGAACACAATGTGCGTGTGAGTCACACAGGAACACACTCTCACTTGGTGAGTCACACACATTCTGAGTCATCGCCGCCCACCAGTGCACACACAATTACACACTCCAGCAGTGAGAAAGGGGCCGTAGCAAGAAGAAACTGTCATGTGTGTGTTTGTGTGGGTGTCTCTTGAGGTATGTGTGTGTGTACACATGCTCAGAGAGTGGGTAACCAATACTCTGACATTTCAGGGGTAATCCCTGTGGAAAACTTGTTGCTGTATTTCTTGTTTTGAGACTAATATTGATGTTAGATGGTTCCTCAGCAACTAGCGTAGATATAGCCAATCCAACACCTGGACTTTTTGGCTATGATGGCTACTAACCATCAGCAGGGCATGGCCGTTCCACTATAAACACTCTGAAAACAAGAAAACACAGGTTCTGGGCTTTTCTTTCACGTTTCTCAGTATGTGGTCTTGTTTCTGCGTACATAACTCGCGCTCTGACACAGGGCTTCCAAAGCTTGCCCATACATCAGAAACTCAGCGTCTCGCTGATGAATTTACCATGCGAGTTTTGAATGGATTCTTCTGCAAACTGACGTGAAGGTCAGTTGAACTATGCATTATTTGAGAGTCAAATGATTTTCAGTCGACCACATCTTCCTGCTGGATTCAACAGTCTGTGAAATTTCCTTTGTTCGTCACAAGGCAATGATAAATCTGACCGTGCACTCATGGTGTCCTATCTATAATAGACTGTAATAGTGACTGTATTGCTTTAAACCACTAACAGTTCTGTCCCAGATGTTCTGTATTTCATATTGATGTCATTTTTAATAAAGTAACCAAAGGTTACAATTAATGATCGACCAATATTTTTTTTAATGGCTGGTGTTAAATATACAACGATAATATCATGTTGTGTGTATATATAAATATTTGTATATTGTGTAAGTATAAATATTAAAAAGAAATATTAAGGTTTATAAGTTAGCAGTCAAAAGGTTTATCAGCCGTGCATTCATCTTCCCTCAGAATGATGAAATTGACACTAGGGATGATCTAACACTGTTCCACAGCAACTGTTAAGACAACCAGAAGATATGCCTGTAAATGTGCCATTTTATGAATACTGGCCTCATGAGGGCAGGCTGATTTTTTTGCAATCAAATTATCTAAAAACAACACTGATCAATCTGATTAACTGGCAAAACAATTAATCGGTCTAGCACTAATTATGATAAAAGATAACTCTGTAACCAATGAACATTTTTTCTTTTACAGAACCAGTAAAACCTCAAGCACACCTGATGGAATGTAGAATTTTTACAATAAAATTTTTACAATTCTCAGGTGCCTCACCAATGAAAATGCCTGATGGAATGCCAAGTGTGTACATTAAAGGCACAGTGTGTAGTTTCCAGTGACATCTAGTGGTTTAGTGTCCATATTGCAACTAACTGAAAACTATTTCCACAGCCCCCCCCCCCCACAGAAGAAGTCTCTACAGTGGCCGTAAGGTGTCAAATCTTTGATACTCCCGAACACGATGTCTAATAGCAGCTTTAGAGCTAGTGATATGTCAAGTGGTAAGATTCATTTTGATTAGAAATTTAGGAAATGTAATATGTAAAATTATCATAGCTACAATGCAGACGAAACATTTTCTGCACTTCAGTAGTGCTATTGTAAATGTTAGCTGTTTTCTGTACAAAAGACAAGATAATGTAACAAAGTAAACACATCAAACTTTTTTTTTTTTCAAGGCAAGACAGCGGTGCACAGTTGCGCAGCAGGTTTTCACGCTCCTAGCATACCCAGTTTTAGTAGTTTTTATGTCGGTTCTGATCCTGAATTCATTTGTCCTCGGCGGTTGAGTTACAGCCGAACCAAACTCATTCAGATAAGAGACAGTTTAGCCACAGAAGCAGCAACTTTGGATAATAACGTTCGGGCTGAGCTGGGCAGACTACGGCTTCTCCGGATACCGGCCCGCTGGAGCGGAACACAGAGCGGGGAGGAGGAGACGAGACCGGCGGCAGAAGCGGGGCAAACGTGGCGACGTGATAGCCAGGCTAATGCTAATCGTCCCCCAATTTCATCTATTTTCCTCTCTAACGTCTGCTCTCTGGACAACAAGCTGGACCTCCTGTGGCTAAGGATGAATGTTTCTGAGGAGATGAGGAACTGCGCGGTGATTTGTCTCACAGAAACATGGATGAACCAGAGCATGCCGGACTCCGCTCTTCCAAGCGGACCGTAACCACCAGTCCGGAAAAATCAGAGGGGACGGCTTAATAATCTACGTCAATAAAGGATGGTGTACAAACTGTGTGTTGGTAAACAGCCACTGTCTGAGACGAGCATAAGAATGTTCCGTCATCTTAACAAATAAACCAAAAAAACTTTATTCTTGCTTCTCCTCAGTGTATTTCTTCTTATTGAGGTTTTATTGAGGTACTGTACATGTGTATTTCTTCTTCTTCTCCTGTTTTATGTCAGCCAATGGTAAAACAAAGCTACAGTGCCATCGAATTTGAGTGGCCAATTCGTCATTACAACACAAACGGGTTTTCCGTTTGCTAGCCTCCTTTGTCCTTTTCGAACTACTGTAGAAACATGGCGATGCAACATGGCGGCCTCAGTCGGTGTTCGACCCGCGACCAATGTAGATATAAACAACTTATTCTAAGGTAAAATAATGATTAGATGTGTTTTTAATAATTTTTATTAGTGATTTTCTTAAATTCTGCTAAAAGATAACCCAAAATATTACATACTGTGCCTTTAAGAAAATGAGAGGTTACTAAAAAAAAAATTAAAGTTTGATCTGATTTGAACACTTTTTCGCTCATTGGATAATTTAATAAGTTTTCATGTACTCTGCCTTGACTTAAAGCAGATATGAATATTTTTTATATAAAAAAAACATACCAAACATGATTCATTAAATAATTCTGTAATATTTAAACATTATTTCAATAACATCAAGCCCATGTAAAAGGAAGAATCATACCACCTTGTAGTCCCTGAATGAACCAGTTTGTGCTCCATAGAGCAGGACCCCACACAGAGGCAGCCATGATCATGTTTCATAACAGGAAGAAGAGTCAGAGAAAATCACTAATTGCTACTTTATGTAGTATCCAACATGGCAAGTTACTTAAAGTTTCGGCATAGTGGAACTACAGCATAACTTGCCCAACATAAGAAAAAGAGGAAATGATGAAAAATTAAATGTGCAATTCCGACAGAATACTCAAGTATTAAACAGATTTTTCAAAATCTGAAAAATGACATTTAAACAACAAAAAATTTTAATAAAGTGTCCTATCTAATGTGTTATTTCGTAGCTACAATGCCTTCAATATTACACTGAAGTAGCACAAAATAAAAAAAAATAATGAGATATACTGCATGTGCATAAGATTTTATTCTTAGTTTTATGGGTTTGATACATTAAATAAATAAAATACAGCTCATTTAATAATTAATTATGAATTACCTCAAAGTCTTGGTACTGCTCCTCTGTTAGGGACTTCTTGGCCACCACCAACACCCGTAGTCCCTCACGGGCCATGTTCCCACACTGAGAGATGCAATGGGAAAAGAAAAAAAACACACTCAAGTCACTCTGTGCCACCAAGTCAATATTCCAATTTAAATGTATTTCAATATTGTATTATATCTCCAATCCTCAAAGTACCTCTTCTTCAAGCCAATCATTATACTGGACTATACCGGACATCACAACATCAGCTCCCTTCATGTAAAAGGTGATCTCTCCAGTGGACTCATCCTAGAATGAAGAACATGTTTATAATACCAAAACGTCTATGCCAAAAGCCTGATATGCATTTCAGCTTTTGACTACATTCTTGAAAACTCTTGATGTCAGAGAGAAACCATTTGGTTTATATATTATATAAAAACACAAAATCTGAAATGTGCTTTAGCACAAAGCTGAAATAATCTCCACATACTGAAAATGTTCTATTTAAAGTAGTAGGGGTGTAACCTTGATGTCCTGGCTAAATTTCCCACTCCTGATCATGTCCATTTACACGAAACAGGCATAGTCTCTCCTCACCTTTCTAATAGTTAAAATATGGTGAGAGTTCTGGAGAAGAATAGCTACTGTCACATCATCCAGGTGGATGATGCAGGTTGGTAGAGGTTAGTCTCTACATCCTGTCCAAAATGTCAAAGCGCTTTTAGCATCTAAAAACATATGAAACCCCTGTATATGTACCAGGAAGTATGTAAGAGGGAGAGCCTTCAGAGTTATGTAGATACAAAACTAGATTAACCATATGCTTTCTACATTTCTTGAACTATTGTAGATTTTCCCATAGATTTTCCATACATGTTTCTAAAGTGGGTTTGTAATAATACTGATATATCTGTATGCAAACACAACTTTTGCTTTGTGATAAACATAATATCTTTGTGAATCATCTTATTTTGGCTAAGCAGCGAGAAACATTTATTTTGGATGTCCTAAATAGTCCTTGAAGGTCCCTGAAAGGATAAGAAAAGGAAGCTGACGTTAAAGACAAGCTTCCCAAAGTACATGAAAACAGGCTTCTGTCCAAGCCAATAACAATAGTCAGCTATTTACTCTTGGACAGAGTTAGTCATCAGGTTCAGAGGAGGGGACAGCTTTCCCAGAAGACCCCAGGCCTACATAGATAAACCTAGATAAATCTTATTGTACAGTTGTTCGCAAAGGAATATGACAAATCTGTGTAATATTCTGTAATCTCATACAGCATCTTTACTCTGAATGTTATATTATCTACATTAGTGCATCAGCAGCGTAAGAGGCAACACATACTCGCACTATAATTCCCATGCGCTTGCTCTCATAGGTGAAGGGGAAAATCTGTAGGATGGTGAAATTGAGGATTTGTCCACTAGGGGTCCTCAGCTGCATGGAGGACTGATCTCTTCCCACTAAGGTCAGCCCCACACTCTCTGTCCACTGCACCAGAGACACCTAGTGCATGAGAGAGAAAGAGGGAGACAAAGAGGACATAACGTATCATACTCCATTACTTGCAAGATGTATGTATAACAATATATTCTCCCGTTATTTAAATACAACTAACAGTGTAAGCTGTCTGAAAAATGTTTAATAATGGAACTACATCATAGTCTAGCACTGGCAAAGTAAGTCATAATGGAAAAGTAACTGCTCTAATTCACATTAATGAGAAAATGTTATAAATACTTAAATAAAGTGTATAAGTGTTTAATTATGAATATGTCCAAATCAGGTAGAGCTTTCAAGTATTAAACAAACATATATATTTCAGCTCGGAGTAAAGCGCAGAGTTCCCAGCTCCGAATAGACCAATTAGTAGACGCCTGAGCCAGCAGATATTGTAATGTGTGAGTGATAGGAAGAGTAAGAATGCCATCTACCTGCCCAGAGAGAGCACAGCCAATTTTTGCTCACTTGAGCCCCTGCTGTTGACGGCAAACCGCATGACCGGGATTCAAACTCGCGATCTTCTGGTCATAGTGTCGGTGCCTTAGCCTGCTGAGCCACTCAGGGCCAAACGGATATATTTCTGATTAAATTGTGTTCGATCTTAGAACAAAAAGTCAAACCATAATGTTCATCACTCAAGATACAGAACAAAGAAAATCCAAACTAAAACAAAATGTAAAAAAAATAAATAAATAAAATATAAATTTACATACATTTTCCGCAAGTTTGGGATTAGAATTTTTACATGACAAAACTTTTATATCTGGGGAAAAAAAATTGTTTCTAGCTGTTTGGAAATAAATAAAAATTCACAAGATTCAAGATTTACTTTATTGTCATTTTACTGCATCCCAAAGTGTACAGAAAAATGAAATTTTGTGCATTGGTTCGCACAACTGCTGATGTTCCAAACACTCAGTCTTCTATGGTAGATGGGTGAGGTAGGACAGGACTCATTTTAGGTCAATTTTGGTCTCCCACAACGTGCTGACAGTAAGTTCATAGGCTTAAGTACAGCTGTTATTTCTGGTGGGAGTTCAGCACATATTTTGCACAAGACAAAAAACAAAACTGAGCTAAAACCTGCTCTCTCACCCTTCAATGACAGAAGATTAAGTATAGCAGTGTTTGTGGATTTTACCATATAATTGAAAACATTACATTTAATGGTGACCCCAATTTACAAACCAGATTCCAAAAAAGTTGGGACACTAAACAAATTGTGAATAAAAACTGAATGCAATGATGTGGAGATGGCAAATGTCAATATTT
>BRDA01005279.1:55901-87566 GCA_036984385.1 Crenuchus spilurus
AAATATTAGATGTTGGCATCTCCACATCATTGCATTCAGTTTTTATTCACAATTTATTTAGTGTCCCAACTTTTTTGGAATCCGGTTTGTAGTATTATTATTGTTAAGTGCCATAAAGTCAATTCCAACTCCTGATGACCATATGGATGATGTTTATCTAGAACATTCTGTCTTCTGTTAGGTCTCGGAGTTTCTTAATGACTAGCTCAGGATTCTTCTGCTTGTATCCATCCATCTTGTCAATGGTCCTCTTACTCTTTAACCTTCAACTGTTCCTTGAAGTTGTCTTCTCAAGTGAACTGGTTTTATTCATAATATGTCCAAAATAAGATATTTAGTTTGGTTTGGACCAGAATCCATTGTTTTGATTTGCTTTTTTTTTGCTCTCCAAGGTTTTCTCAAAAGTCTTCTCCAACACACATCTACGTATGAGCATTTATTTTTCCGTCATCCGTTTCCTGAATGTTTTTAATATTGTGGAATATACAAAACAAAAATGAGGTTTTCCACTCTGGAACACAATAAGGTAAACTTCTCCTTTAAGTTCATCCAATAAAAGTGATTCCTACTCTTGTTAGGGCTGTCACAATTAATCCATATATACATAACTTAGATTTGTTTCTGATGATCATGAATATTTTAAATAATTATTTTTCACAGTTGTCCTCTTTCAGAGTCACATTTATTTTGTACGAATATGAATTTTTATTAGTTGAAATCTATAAATGAAAATAAGAATTCATTGAAACGTGATGGCTCTTCTGAAAACAAACAAATAATGTTGGCATCATCAAAGCTTTTGAGGGCAGCGGTCAGTAATGTTTGCTTATTTGTACTGTGTTTTTTGTCAGTTTAGACATACTGAGTATTGACAGACAGTAAGTAGGACAGCTGTTCAGTTCATTTGGCCATTGTCGACTTGTCCTTTAAGTTGCCCAAATCATGAATCATAATTCTTTATATGACAGTTATTCATCAGCTAAAATGTTGAATTGTGACATTCCTACCTCTGTTCTATTCATATAGGTTGAATCAAAATGAAAAGTTTGAAAAACATAGGGTTTAACACTAGGCAATTTTCATTAGTACAGTTAATAATGAGGGCAGAAATGTGTTATTTGATGCTTCTACATTTGAAATGGAAGGCAGTCCTTTCAACATAAAGCTATGTAATGCTATGTACGTATATGTCACCACGCCAGGGAAAACCAGGCCAAAGTCACTCTGCAATTTACTGAGATATCGTGTCAATATTGTGTCACTCACATTAGCGACAAAACTTAGCCACTCGGTATTACTCGGTATTATTGCTGTAAATGAAAGATAACAGTCTCAGATATCTATTGTAGTACATATTTTGATCAAAAACAAAACTTAAATTCACAAAAAAGTTGTTTTGAAAAAAACAAAGTCATTGTTTTTGAAAGACAAAGTCATTGTTTTGAGATACTGCATCACGGTTTTGAGATACTGCATCACGGTTTTGAGATACTGCATCACGGTTTTGAGATACTGCATCACGGTTTTGAGATATTAAGTCATTATTTTGAGATATTAAGTCATTATTTTGAGATATTAAGTCATTATTTTGAGATGCTAAGCCATTGTTTTGAGATGCTAAGCCATTGTTTTGAGATGCTAAGCCATTGTTTTGAGATGCTAAGTCACTGTTTTGAGATGCTAAGTCACTGTTTTGAGATGCTAAGTCACTGTTTTGAGATGCTAAGTCACTGTTTTGAGATGCTAAGTCATTGTTTTGAGATGCTAAGTCATTGATGTGAGATGCTAAGTCATTGATGTGAGATAGAACATTATTGTTTTGAGATACTAAGTAGTCAGTTTGAGATATTAAGTCATTATTTAGAGATACTAAGTAATTACATTGAGAAACAGTCATTTTTGATATGCTATGTCATTATTTTAGAGATTTTAAGTAATTACTTTTGAAATAATGTAAATAAAGTCAGCATTTTGAGATACTAAGCACTGTAGTCAGTTTGAGATATTAAATCCTTATTTTTGAGATGCTAACTTGTCATTTTGATATACTAAGTCATTGTTTTGAGATACTACGCTGTTATGATGCTACATGATAATTTTGAGATGCTAAGCGATGATTTTGAGATATGGAAAAAATTAAATGAAAATAATTTGTACTGCGTTGTTTTTATTGTGTTATGAATGGGCTTCTGTTAAAGCGGGTACAACACTCTTGACAGGAACATCAGTGTGACGGGTACAAGGTGGTGTTTACTGCTGACTCTTCCTCGCACACAATAAACGTGACGTTACACCGTTAATGCTGGGCCTGCCGATAGTTTAGCAAAGCATAATCTCGATTTAGTCACACAAAAGTGGTGAGGAAGAATGTAAAAATGGACTAGCTGTAAGACGCTAGCTGATACTGATGAGAAATATTCGTTTTGTTTGATCTTTCTGCTCATTTTCTTAGGCTGAGCAAACACAGCTGATAACACCCGGAACAAGGACTGGCCATCCTTCTCTTATTCACCTTAAACAATCAGCTAGGGCTGATTACAGTAGGACGACATCGATGTGTTTCATTTAAATGTATTTATCCTCCAAATAAGTCAATTCTGTCAATTTTCTAATAGAAATGCGAAGTAAAGTGTCGTCTTCGTACACAAACAAGAGCCTCCTCTTGCGGCTGTCCGCCGTCTAGCTAAACAAGCACTGTGCTCAGCTCTCCGGCTGTCACAAACACTCCGTCCGCCTCTCTTACCCGTGTCGGTGCTTGCTGTCGTGTCGTTTTTTGTGCCGCACCGGTTGCAAAGGGATATTGTCCGCCATGCTCGCCATCCTGGGGGCTGACAGTTGCGAAACCTGCCCAGCCTGCCGTGTGTGGGAGCTAGGCGGAAGCTGGAGAAAGCTGTCTGTCCTGGCAGCCTCTGGGATCCCAGCGAGCACCAAAATCTGGGCCGCATTCAACATATAGCAGGGCTGGGCAGATCCAAACTGAAAAATCGATACATCCGTTAATGATATTTATTCTAAAAAACCGAAATTCACACGAAAATATCACTTTCTTTAAGAAACATGGTTGCCAGGTTCCAAAATTTCGCACCAAATATTTGGCTTGTTTGAACGTTTAGTCGCATGTGAAAATTCAAAGGACTTTTAAAATGATAAAAAATAACAATAATAATATCATATGTATGTAATACACATATTATAATGTAAATATAAATTAGAATAACAATACTGCTGATAATGCCATTGTAAACAAAATGCTTCACAAAAAGTATTAATTAAAATATAACATTAAAGAGTAAGAATACAGAACAAATAAGAGAAATGATAGTTATTTTGCCATCTATATATTTTTTAAATGTCTGTGACACCTTAGGTTTTGGGCTAGTTTCAGAGTCTAATTTGGTGGGTATTAACTGGTGTTGTATGTTTTTACTGAACCTGGCAACCCTGAGCACAACCCGGCTTGCTCTTATGTTTCTTCTGAGATATAAAACAGGAAAAACTGCAACAATTTAATTTTTAAATAACATATTTACATTTTTGACTTGAAATAATTTTTTACATCTTCATACATGCCTTTCACATTGAATTCTGCAACAAGACAGAATTTAAGTTTTTCAGAGGTTTTCTGCTGAACAATTATACATTCTGATATCTGCTTTATTTGGTTCTCACTGTAAAAAAAATATCCCAATTTAAGAGTATCTGTATTTGTATCGGGACAGTAGCATGGGAATTATCATTGATATTATTTGATAAAAATGAAGATTTGTAGTATTACCCATCCACAGCATGCAGACCTGGCCCACATGCTGCAATGAATGACAGCCCAGGAAAAAGAAAAAAAAAAAAAACATTTTTTATATGCTAAATTTAAAATCTAAATAATTAAGGTGGAAAAAAACCTAATATTTATAAAACATATTTAGTTGGGTTCTAAAATACTGGATTTTATATTGTATTTAAAAAGTTATTTTGCCATTTTGGAATTGTTTGGCTATGAAAAAAGCATTTATTTAGCAAAAATGCATTACAAGAATACAAAATATACAGTGGCCTGGTCTGGATCATTCATCTGTATAACACATGTGGCCCAGGTTCATGTCAAATCAAGTGTTGAGCTGGGATGTGAGCATGAAGAATAGAAACACTGCATGGTGGCATCTATTGTTGAATATTCTATTGGAAACTACCATATTTTATAACAGTCTGGGAATAGGCTAGAGACAGACATGGCTTAGTGTATCTATACAAGATCTTTATAAATCTGGCAACATCCGAGAGGTTTAAAAAAAAAAAAAAAAAAAAAAAAAAAAAAATCCAATACCTGATTTACCTTGAGTAAATGTACATTGTATTCATGATTTGAATAAAAACGCTTATTTGAAAAGTCATCCTAGGTTTTATTTTAAAAAAATGTCAAGAGGATGGAGAGAGAAAGCAAACATTTACAAAAACATCTACAATGTAAACAAGCCTAAAACAGACTCAGCCATACAAGACTCCTCAAACCAAGATCTGAAACCATCTTTTTCTTTTACATAATGGAAAAGGCACAACTTGGCAAATGCATAAAGAGAACGTACAGGAGTCTTTCATATGCATAAAGAGAAATGTACAGGAGTCTTTGTTTATTCTGAGCAAGTGTTGTGCAAAAGTGTTTGATACATTCATTAGATCACTTAAAAAAAAAAAAAAATTCAGCAGGTTATGGAAAGATTGTAACCATAACATCACTTACTCAGCACATGGCAGCAAAAATACAGCTATTCCATTCAGTAGAGTGAAAACAAGAAGGCATCTAAATGAGGTAGACATTTGACCCAAAGTGATGCTTAAGAAATCCAGCAGGTGTTTTATATGATTTCATTAAAGGATACATGCAGAGCTATTTTGGGGAAGAAAACAGAAAAAGAGACAAGGGAGCCACCACTAGGGATGCTTAATGGATTTTTGACTGCTCATTCCCTGTGTACAGTTGCAGCAATACACCAATGTTGCCCAAAACAAAAGCACATTCTGACCAGACCACTACACCACAGTTTATATGTAGAAAAAGGAACAACAGGAAGGAGGCAGGGACAAGGACAACATACCACAGACTCTGGGTCAACAGCTGGTCCAGTAAAAATCTACTAGGTCTTCACAGAACGTAGAGAAATAAAGTGCAGGAATGAGCGTTTCAACATTATACTGGCACTTTGAATACCTCACAGGGCTTCAAACGCAGGCCGTTTAGTTCCATTTATGAGCTGTCTAAACAAAAGGCCTGAAAAACTCATGCTGGACATTTGGAGAATGAGGGGTTTAAATGTTTATGGATTTCTCAAACAATACTCTAAGTCTATATGCAAAAAATATAGTACAATTTGGCCATAAACAAAAAACCCTTCATTACAATCAGATGGTGCTTTTTTCCTTTAATAAAAATGGCACCACTTAAGACAGGCACTTAACAAGTTACATTTTTGGTAAAGCAGATAAACTACACTTTGAAACCAACAGAATAATTTAATATGAAATATTTTGTTTCCAAGCATATACAAATGCTAAATTTGTCACCAACAGGAGAGCCTGGGAACAAGAACCTCAGCAAGCTGTTCTACAACATTGCCACACTGTTCAAAATCAGCTCTGATCATAAATGATATGTCTGCAAGGTTATGACTGAGCATAACTTCACAAAAAAAGCAAAAATTATGCAACTGGAGCACGAGACGAGCCTTGTAGCAGAAACTACAAGCAGTCAATTGTTAAAATAATGGCGAGATCATGGCCCACACCCAAGTACCTTGTGAGAGGTGGTAATTGTGTTCAGCAGATTGCATCACAACCAGCAAGTTCTCACTAGTAGGGCAGTTCTGGAATAAAGCAGTTTCAAGTAAAACCTTACATTCATCTTCTAGAAAACATTACTTACAAAAATACCCGCATATATTAAGAAAAAAAAAGTAATAACTACAGTAGTTACATCAGATTTAGCTAAAGTAACACTAGGATTTACATGGTGAACAAAAACAAAACATCCAAGAGCTGCCCATTTCAGGACACAAATCTGATAACTCTTCCCAAAGTCAACTAACTGAAGAAAAAAAAAATTATTCAAAAGAACTGGATTTGATTGTACCCACTGAGAAGTTGGCAGAAAGAGCAAAGTTAACCAAATCACTGGAAAGTCTGTGTGTTCTTAATTCACTTTGCCCTCCTCCATAAAATGTGGAAATTGTGACTTGACTACACTGTCTGAGCCGTTCTTTTCCATTTCAGCAACCGATGCTGGAATGCCAGAGTGGGAAGCGTCCATCTTCAATCCTCCAGTTGCACCAACCAAAGGACCTCCTGCAAGACTTCCAGGGAGTGGGATGCCTCCATTCTGGATGACCGAGATCTCATTGGTTTTCATAGTCAGCCCATTTGTAAAAGCAGCAGCATATTGATTCCATACCGATGGATCAAAGTTCATCGGAGAGGGGATCAAGTCTTTCGGGGGCTGCAACATGTCAGGAATCATTTTGGATTCAGTACTCATGGCCATCAGTGCCATGGGGTTATCCAAGGACAGGCGCTGGCCACGCCTTGCTGAATTATTCCACATGTGTGTTCCAACATGTACCTGGAAAATATGGAAGGTTCAAATTAATACAACAAAAATCCATTCTGTGCCCTTCTACATTTGAGGATAAGCATAGCATTTTGACATTTGACTTGATTTTGAGCTAGTGCAGCTGCAAAAAAAAATAAAAAAAATACCTTGAGATTTCCTTTTGTTGTAAATGCTCGTCCACAGATGGTGCATGCAAAAGGCTTTTCTCCAGTGTGTGTACGCTCATGGATCTGCAGTGCACTGGCAGAGGAGAAGTTCTTGCCACATGCATTGCACAGATGTTGTTTAGAAGAGCGGCGAGGGGCACTTGAACCAGGCGGAGGTGTAGCAGTTCCCGGTGGCAGCTGGGAACCATACTGGTTGTGGGCACTCATTGGATTCTCAGGAGGAATTTGCATTTCCAGTTTCACCAAACTTGGAGGCACCCTCAAGAATGGCATGTGACCTGCAGCTGTAAAAGAGAAAAGTTATGTTCAGCAAAATATTTCAAATTTCAAAATCTTTAAATTACAAATGCAGCTAAATAACTTACAGTATTCTCCATTTGAGAAGGACAGGCCAGGCTCTTCTTTGATGGTTTTTGTAGTGAAACTAGAAGTTAAGTCCAGGGCTCCATTAATTTCACTAAAATCTTGAGCTCCACCATCAGAGTCCATTCTGGATGTGGCCCCGGTTGCGCAGTCTAGGTTTGCAGATTCAGGAGATTTCACCTGTCCATTCTCCAACTGCTCATCTACTGGAGACGAAGAGTGAAAGGAGATGGAATCAGACACCGGACTGCGCCCATTCTTGTATTCCAGCTCCCCTGCAGTTGATGGCGACTCTTTGGGGCAACAGTCACTCTCGGATGCAGTGCTGCTCTGTCTCTGCAAGTTCAGGGCTGATGTGAGGCTTTTCATATGGTTTTCTAGAGCAGTGATGCCAGAGAACATACTAGGTGAGCCACTGAATGGCTGATCTCCTTTTGGAGCAGGGACAGAAGTAGGTTCAGCTGCATCAGGCTTCTCCTGATTTTCCAAATCCAGATCATGTTCCTCCATGCTCTCATCAAACCCAATAACATCTATGTTTTTGTCCTCTGTCAAACTAGAATCCATAATTTCTGGGTTTTTATACGGACTATCGGGCAGTGGAGTGTTGGGAATCTGGCCACCCATGTGCATTCGAATGTGCTGTTGCAGCACAACTGCATTGGTGAACTTCTTTTGGCAAATAGGGCAAGAGTGTTGCATCTTAAGTGGAGTGTTGGCCCTATGAACACCATAATGGGCCTTAAGATTACCCTTAGTAGAGAAGGCCCTTCCACATATCTTACACTTATAGGGCCGCTCACCAGTGTGTGTACGGTAATGCATCTTGAGAGAACTTTGGCAGCTCAGGACTCTGTGGCAGATCACACATTCATTGGGGTCATTGGTTTTCTTCTCTAGACCATCAACCATCTGCTGAAGTTTGGCTGTGCCAGACCCATTTTCACAAGAAAGACCATTGCTGTTCATATGATGTATGCTAGCCTTAGCATCTGGGGTTTCCTTATTCTGATCCAGTCCTACATCTTGATTGAGCACACCTGAGGAAATGGATGCACCATCACTACCAGATGAGGAGGGTCTGTGTGTGTAGAGGTCACCAGTCATTGGAATGTCAAATGAAGATTTGAATCCCTGGAGAACCGATGAGTGCAGAGACGTAGATGGCAGGCCAAGCACTGGTTTGCTCTCTACAATATTTGATTCCTCAATGGGCACAGACATGCCATAAGGAATGCCGTTGTTTGTAGGAATGTTGTCCAGATGCTCCGGTACAGGATGTGGATTCATCTTAATATGTGGGTATTTGTCTTTGTGCCTCTGAAAATGTACTTTGAGGTTTCCTTTAGTTGTAAAACGGTTTCCGCAGATGTTGCATTTGAATGGACGTTCACCAGTGTGAGAGCGCAAATGAATCTGGAGGGCACTGTCATTTCCAAAGGTCTTGCCGCAGAACTTGCATTTATGTTTAAACATCTGCTCACTAGCTCCATTCTTCAACTCTGCTAAAGCAGGGACTTTGGTTTTAACTTTTTTGGATGAATCAATGCTTGTGGCAACAGCACTGAAAGGACTTGGAAACGGCATAACAGCTGGTGACCGGGGAAGTAATGATGGAAGTCTGCTGGTTATATCTGGGAGACCTTTCATCACATCTGCCTTCAAAGGAATGGAGCCAGCACCTCCAGCAAGTGATGTGGGAAGACCACTGGACTGAGGTAGTTTACCTTGCTTGAGAGCTTCCAAAGACAAACTCTGAGCGCCTGTTCGTTTACCTATGAGAGCAGCAGCAGCCGAGAGTTGCTGAGAGAGATGTGCGCCAAGTGCCTTGAGTGGATCCACAGCAGCTCCCACTGCAGAGTGGAGGCTCTGAGGCGCCATCATGGCCACCTGGATTCGAATCTGCTCAGTCAATTGAATCTGTTGCAGTTGCTGTTGCTGAAGGCTGACCAGCTGCTCGAGGATCATGGGTATAGCTTGGAGAGAGTCTGGCTGTGATGAGGGCATGGGACACTTCTGACTTGATGAATGTTGTGTCACAGCTACTGTGGTGGCTGGCATGGTTTTAAGAGTCACATTAGAGTCTTGCAACTTTGATATGTAGCCCATCTCAGGGCTGCTGGATGTGTCCTCCTGGGCCAGTTTTGACTCACAATCTCCATTCAGCTTTGGCTCATCTTCCATAGCATCAACTGCCTCCATGCTATGCTTCGACTGGGAGTTACTGCTCAACTGGCCATCACTATGATCACTTTGGCTGTCTCCAGGGGAGTGTTGAGTGAATTCGGGAGGCATTTCACCCTCATCCATGTCCTTCATAATGACAACCTGTTGACTCTTTGTGCAACTTTTCTCATGTTCGAGGAACTCAGCTTCATCAAAGAACTCGGCACAGCATTTTTCGCAAACCTTTGTCTCCTCTATTCGACACCTCTTGATCTCATTTCCATCGTCAGACTGGACAGCATGTAGAACCCCTGCAGTAAAAGAAGAAGCATTAGAATAATCATGCTTTTGAAAAACATGAAACAGCAAAGGCCACATCATGCACAGGTTATGTTGTTTGACCAAATATTTGGAAAATAATTAAACTAAAATTCATTACAGGATCAACATGATTAGAACAAATTCATTTCAAAATATGAGGAATATCAGGTTTCCCCACTTGCCAGCAAATTCTAAGCAAAGACTTGCAGTGAAAGGACACTACAGCGAGTGACCAGGTGAGGGCGCTGTTCTATCAAACCCAAAATCAACAAAAGATCAATGAGACGCAATATAAGTCAATATTGAATATCTAGAATCATAATGCGGAAAATACTGTTGCTAAACAAAATCAAACATGCATTACAATGACAGTTCTTCACAAGGCAGTAGTGCATGATAGTCTATTTTCTATAAAATATGCATTAAAAAGTAGCTTACATCCAATAAATTACATTTATGTAAAATCAAGCTTAACTGCCAAACAAGGTCAACTGCCCAAAATGTACACAAGACATACATTTGAACATAAATGCTTCCACTACAGAAACCACCTGTTAACATTCCAGCAATGAAAACTAGGATTCTTAATCGCTCACCGAGCTGCTTGAATAGTGTGCAAATGGACCTGTATTGTTTGTGAAACCCACGTGTATAGCTTAGGCTAAACTAGAAAAGCCAGGAAACCAAGCTGGGTTTCATGTATTGAATGGAAAGACGTTAAATAATTTCCTACACATTATGAATTATTCAATAAAATGAACACAACCATGATATTTAGGTCTCAGTACTTCAGACAATAGTTAGACTAGATCGATGTTCCACAAGGTGGCGTACTGAGAATATGACCCCAGCATGACACGAGGCGATATTTTTACATTTTAAAAGCTGATAATATTTTATTTCTAATGTGTTCCTGGTAAATAAAACTAGATCTGTCCTCAGTTTTGATGTCACGAATGATGTCTTTTAGCTGTAAAAGTCATTATAATCGAATGTGGGGGGTCAAACCGAGAGGGATGTGGTAATAGATCATGCAGAGTTACTACAGTTTACATATGTGAACAGCAATCGACCCCCCACCTCAACCACTAGGAGACTATTTCCATCCCCCCACATCTCCATAAGAAAAAGTCATGCATATTTTTAAAGTGGGGGAGGATTTATAGCCGTTTTGTTCGACCTGTTGAACGTATCTATCGAGTTTGACGAGAAAATATGAATAAAGTCTGGTAAAACCTTAATGAAGTCCACTTTCATCTCTGAAACAGGGCCTCCGCTTCTGCAATTGTCACTGCGTCCTATACTGATATATAATATAATGAAATATAATAATGCGATCACTCACAATTCACTCATAGGCCACGAACTAAAGCAAAGACATGCAACAACTAAATTTGTATGAGCTGTGCGAGTTTCAAGAAATTAAGATCGATTAAGAAACTACTTTGATTTGGATTTGCTGTATACGTAAAACCTTCAAAAGCAACAAAAATTGGCTTTACACAATATAAACATCAGTTTATAGCTGCATATCTAATATTACAATACACAGATATATAAACCTAAGCTTCAGAAGTTATCATTACACAACACCAAGAAAGATTACAGTGTATATCTGCTTAGAAAGACTGGTAAACAAGCCCGGTTAACTTCGTTTAATCAAACTATATAAGCGTGGAACATGGACGTTTTAAGTCCTGAAACTCCACGAGTATGAGTGCCTGTGCAGTAAAATAAAATAAAATCTAGCCTTACTCTTCAGTAAAGTAAATATAATAAGAAGGCTTACCATTTTCTGCTGAACCGGGCTCTTCTGAATTGATGTGCTGCGGCTTGGACTGCTTGCGTCGCGACATGGCAGGATCCAACCAACCATCTGGGGGGCAAATAGTAGCGCTATTTCACCCCTCTCCTTTTTTCCCCAAACCTCTCCACACGGGGAAATTAGCCCTTCAAGTAGAAATGCGCATGTCAAAGTAATTATTATTATCAATAACGCGTTGCGATTTATCACGAGCCTCTGACAGCTGATTGGCTCCGGGCCAAGTGCTTACACATTATTCAAATACAGCTTCATTGATGAGAAAAGCAGAGTGATAGAAGGGGGTGGGGCTCGCGGAGCAGAAAGCCAATGAGAGCAGGAGGGAGGAGCGAGCGACCGAAAGAGAGAGAGAGAGAGAGAGAGAGTAAAACGGTATGTATGTATACTATCACAGCTCTAGATACTTACAAATGGTGAAGAAGGTAAATATATATATATATATATATATATAAGTATAACTTATATAGCACCTTTCTCAAATCCAAGGACGCTTCACAGAGCAAGGGCAAAAAAATATTTTTTATTTTAAAAAAATAAAATTATAGAGGAGAAGAATAAAAATGTAGAGAGAAAAAATAGGTTTTACATCCATATTCAATACATAGACAAAAGTAGTTTAAAATACTACTGTAAAAATTGTTTTAAAATCTACCTGTATAAACTTGTATAATATAATCTGAATCTGACCCTGGATCTGTAACAGTAAAATCAATATAGGTGGACACCCAGTTTGCATGGTTTATCAAAGATAACAATGGACAATGACAATTCAGACTAAGCATCTACAGGGCTTAGGCAGCACATTTTCAAAGACTTAGTACGTAGTTTTGTTATATTGTTATCTTCACTCTGTAGATCCTATATGAAAAGAAATAAGATGACAGAAATCTCAGTGAGGCATAAAAATAATTGTAACAACTTGCTAATGGTGGAGCAATGTCCTGTTTCAGAATGGACAGCTTTGGTTTTAAAAATCACACCTGGAAATGGACATGGTGTCAAAGAATTTTAATCCTTAAACCCCCTCTTCTGTTTGCATAATGCGAGACTGGTAAGTGCTCAGGGAGTGAGAAGGAATTTACTGCCTTCCTCAATAGAAGACCCGGCCACTTCCAATACATCTCCTCGTCTTTCTCCTTGTCAACTGTTTATGTCTTACACTACCGCAAAAGAAGATTGATAGCCCTACAATCTAATTGAGTTAGGAAGGCAGGAAGAAAGAACATTTTGAGCAGCCATTAAAAGCTTTGCATCTGTTAAAGGCAATAAATGCATATGAAGGTTGTATAAATACACCCATGTTAAAAAATTTGAGGAAAATGTGAATGACTTGAGAGTGATAGACCAACTATCTTATAATACACAACATTGTAACCTATCTCATGAAGTGATATGATCCAAAAGCCTATTATAAAAATAAAATACATCACAATTTTGAATGGTTCACATCATTATTGTCTTTAAAATAAAGGTTCCTGTAGATATTGACCTTTGGAATAAACAAGCTATATACACACAATGAACCAAGATGCATTCTGTGAGTTTCATGGAGCATATTTATGTGCAGCTTCACAGTTAAGGACGCTTAACACTAAGCAATTCAAGTGCTGTTCAGTTTCATTTATTCTTCATGTTAAAAAGTTGCCTTGAATTTATTTGGAATCTTCACCTAATGTGGATGTTCTTTAAATAAATTTAAAGAAACTTAGACTGAAAGGTTCTCCAATAAACCAAACATAAGTTCTATGAAAGAATTCTTTATTTTGGATGTTGTAAAAATGACCAAAGCATCTATAAACCAGCATTTCTAGATATATTTTGGCCTACATAGTGACTTCTTTTGCAATGGCAATGTCCAATGGGAGAACCCACAGAAATGTCCCTGCTGTCCTTCAGGGCACAAAGAGGACTCTATATATCTTATAAAAACAAATGTCCATCACCCAGAGACAGACTGAAGGTGGAAAAGGAGGGGAGTGCAGTCTAGACAGTTTATGGCCCCAATAACAACCTGCGCTTGAATTCAGTGTTTCTGTTGCGCTCAAGCTAAACAATTCTCACTGCAGAGTGACCAAGTAATAAATCCACTGTGGTGGGAAACAGAGGTTTCATCTCTTTCTAGATGGACAGATGCCTTCTTTAACGTGTTCCAGGAGATGAGGTCATTCTCAATGGTTTTAAAGCCAGAGGAAACCTCATTAGCTCTGTTCTTTCCTAAAGATCAAGAACAATCCCTGAAAAATATTGTTAAGAATGAGCTGCAGCAGTATTTACTGTTTCATTTGCTGACTTTGAAAAAGGAGTTATGTTCCACTTCACATGTGATTTATATATACAGGGGTTGGACAATGAAACTGAAACACCTGGTTTTAGACCACAATAATTTAAATATATATATATATATGTACAAATCACAAAAAATGATTTGGGCAGCCGTGGTTTTATGTTTTTTGGATACAATCCGGGTTCGCACCCGAACATCCCTTTCAGACAGCTTCCTCTTGCGTCCACAGTTAATCCTTTTGGATGTGGTTCGTCCTTTTTGGTGATATGCTGACATTACCCTGGATACCGTGTCTCTTGATACATCACAAAGACTTGCTGTCTTGTTCACAGATGCGCCAGCAAGACGCGCACCAACAATTTGTCCTTTTGAACTCTGGTATGTCCATAATGTTGTGTGCATTGCAATATTTTAAGCAAAACTGTGCTCTTACCCTGCTAATTGAACCTTCACATTCTGCTCTTACTGGTGTAATGTGCAATTAATGATGATTGGCCACCAGACTGGTCCAACTTGGCCATGAAACCTCCGACACTAAAATGACAGGTGTTTCAGTTTCATTGTCCAACCCCTGTACATAAACACACATAATGGGGATCAAGAGTTTATGAACATATGACTGTAGTAAAGAGAAAGATTGCGACTAAATTTTCTGAAGGTTACAGCAGTCAACAATTAGTAGGAAGTGTACAGGCTGTTGCTTTGAATGACTTCAGCACATATGTGGCCACAGGACATCTATCATACTGCTTCTGTTGTGATTTTGGTCCACTCTTCTTCAAGTGTCTTCCACAGTTCGGTGACTGTTAGTGGGTTTGCCTGTTTTACTGTATGACAGGGGGTATTGTGATGGATGAAAATTGCTGGCTGATTGGGTGTGGAACACAGGAATGAAAGCACATGTTGTTGAAAGTTCTGATAAACATTTGCATTCACTCTACCTACAATGTAGATGTATTAGAGGCTCAACTACAGCTGAAAAGATTCCCCAAACAATGACACTTCATCCTCCACCTTTCACAGACTTCTTTAATCACTTTGCTTAGTCATTACCCAGTTTGATGATGAACATAATGTTTCCCATCGAACCCAAATAAATGAAACTTGCTTTCATCACTAAATTAACTTTGGACCACTTCTCATCTGTCCTCACAAAATGCTCCTTTCCTGTCTCCTCCTGTACTCCTGTCCCCACAACATGTTCCTCAGCAAAGGTTTGTCTGGCCTCTTGATTCTTTCTGCTAATGAGAGGTTTGGTCACTGCAGAGTGTCCAAAGACTCTTAAACATGGAGACACTGTATGACGAGACATATCCTTACCCTGTTCAGTGCTGAACTGAGAAGCATTTCCAGCTACACTTTTGAACCAATTGCCAATTGTGTTTCTCCAAATTATCCTGTCATCTCTTATATTTGTCTTTTGTGGATGACTAGCCTCTACTGAGGCTTGAATGAGTTTGTGATGTTATAAAGATGCAAAATTCATGAAATCACAGATTATGGAAAGACCAATTTATCTTGCTATGGCTAAGAGAGTCAGCCCTTTGACCTTCAACTGGACCTGCTGCCAGAATGTTTCAATCATTTTCCATCTTGAAAACTGGAAAGCTAGGCTACCAGTAAAACAGACTTAGTCAGATAATTAATGAAATTAGTACCAGGTGCCAGTTTAACACCAGTATGTGAAAGTGTTCTCAAATTTTGATCACTGTACTTTTTCAAATATCTAATTTTTTATACTGTACTTCAGAATATATTCAAAATGACTCATGAAGTAATCTTAAAATACTGCTCTTTTACTCCTGTTTGGATCATTTTAAATAGGACTATAGTGACCTTTACGTTTAAGAAATTGCAGGTTGTTCTGTAATTTTGATCTCCATGTGTGTGTGATCTCAAAAGAGAATTTGAGAAAATGATTCAAATTTATAATAACATCCAGGGGTCCTAATTACAGTATATCTTTTGTCTAGGACAAAAAACTGTCCTGGCTCATTACATCAATATGTTCTTATGGGAAGCTGGTGTCTTATAGGGTAACACAGTTAGCCAGTGGTTGTCAAAAATGACTTAATGTTTTCGATACTGCACAGTACATGAAAGTCTACACGTCAGATTATGATGTTCAGAAGCCAAAATATATTAATTATCCTTTTGAGAAAAGCAAAAAACAAACATTATTAATTGTAAACATTGTTAATAAGTAGATTCATAGAACTGTATACTTTGTATTGACCATAGCAGATATGTTTTAAAAAGAAGGGAGGAGGTTGATGCTATTCAATTTTCTTTTACATGTCACTTCATTGTTGTGCGCTTGGGTTAGCAGAAAGAAAAATTGATGACCTTTCTTTGTCCTTTATCTAGGGGGACGATTGGATATTTGTTGGCTGTTTGTTCACTGCTATGTTGTGATATTTACATTGAATGGGCTTAGAAGTCTTTACAAAAGGAAGAGTTGCTCAATAAGCTGGAATTATAGCTAACATGATGGTTGGAATAGAAAACCTTGACCAATAGTTATTATACAGGCACCATGTTTGTGAGAGCGACCTTTGCTTGTCAATAACTCAAAATGTCAATCTTAGATTTGATTTGAGAAGATCCTCATGTATGGATTGAATAGATTAGTGGACACACTGTCAGCTTTCTATTCAGTAATGAATAGATCTCACTGTTGACCAGATATTAAAAGTGGTGGAGCATACAAATCCATCAAATTGTTTTTATACATATTCACACTGTAATTTCACAGAACTTACAGTGAAATATCCCCATATAAATCAGAACATATAAAATACTAAATGGTTCAAGCTAACTAGTCTGTGAGACCTTAATTAAGATCTGTACGTGGTGTGGGAGTTTTTGTGATGTATTTTTACAGTAAAAGTTGAGTTATTTTAAAAGACTGTTGAGTTCTAGTGTTGCTTAGCAATGTTAGTCTCACAGCTCCAATTCAAAGAAGCAAAATCTGGACTCCAAACCCATTTTGGCTGTTATACATCTGAAGTAAGTGTAAAATGTGTAAATATGAACGGCTGCACCATTCCTTTAACAACATAATTCACATTCCCAAAGACCAGCTGTGTAAAGTGAGGTTGTGCAGCCACGACTTGTTTGAAGTCCAAATTTTGTTTCTTCGGTTTACAACAGGGGTTGTGATAAAAAATTCTAACAAACACTAGAACCCGAAAGTCACCTGAAATAACCAAAGCTGTTGCTGTAAAAATACATCAACAAAACATTTTTTCCAAGCTCATTCAGTTATTTATTAAGGTCTCACAGACTATTCCACATGATTTAGTACTCATTTTTGATTTCTTATGCTGTACCTACATTTAAGTACCAGTAGTAATTGATGTGTACTGATTCATAAAGGGAAGTTACATTGTAAGTTCACTGTAAATTATAGGGAGTTACACTATAAATCTGAACTGTATTATAAAATATTACTAAAATATATAGAAAATCTTCATTTAGGTGATATTTGACCATCAAAGGCTTTGGCTTTTTTTGAGGTCTTAAAATGATTATGACGATAACAACAAGACAAATAGTGACTGACACTTGAAGTGCACTTGTAAACTGAACACGTGTTCTTTGAGGTGGTGTAAAACATGAAAGGCAGAGAGCAATCTAAAGGCCACTGAGATTTTTCACATCACTGTGTCACAGTGGACACTCAGAACTTTCTGGTACGGTTTCCGCTTTATTACACTGAATGTTTACCAATGAAACAACACCTCTTTATGTTCATTCTTCTACTTTACTGCTATAATTAAACACAGCCTGTAGACTGCACACCTTCAGCACAACATCCTCACTTGTTTGCATGGTTCCAATAAGCTCAAAATGAAGATTAACTAAATCATTTGGTAAAATAGCAAAATTAGCAAATTCACATTCCTTGATACATTAATGCTTAATTCTCAAAATATATTTAATCAACCAAGACATGTGCATGAGGTTTTATTTCTTAATCTTGTACTGCTAATGTAAAAAAAAAGGAAATTGTGACTGCTAGGAAAAAATAGTTTAATAATAATTTAAAAATAATTTAAAAATTATAATTTTGAGCTTAAATTGACTGTATAAACATTTCATAAATAAATTGTCCAATACGAATAAACTAACCTTGCAATAAAATATCATTATATTACATTAAAAGTTAAGCACTCACATTATTTGCATTGAATATTAGGGTAATGATGGTGTTGTTTTTGGTGTTGTTGTTAGAGGTCAGAAATTCCATGTTTATTAGATTAGATTAAACTTTTTGCAAATGTTGCAAATGTTGCACACAATGGAATTTAAACACACACTAGTGAATACACTAGGCTGTTAACGTGTCCCCAAAGTGCTGGGCAGCTGTATCCATGGTGCCTGGAGAGCAGTTGCTCAAGGGCACTTCAGTCATGACCTGTCTGGGGATCAAACCGGCAACCTTCCGGTCACAAGAACAAGAACCCCCAGTACCAAACATTATACCCAACATCATGTAAATAGGGTGCTTAAATGATCAAAATATAATATGTATAATATAAAAAAATAATGAAATATGTAAATGGACAAATATATAAATATTATTGTTTCCAGATGGCTGCTACTATTGCCTTGCTTGATACTTTTGTATTTCTTTTATAGACAACAGTTCTGAAATGAAATAAATAAACAACATTGGGACACAATGTTGGATAACATTTGGTGTAAATTGATTTTTTTTTTATTTAGCCTCCAAACCAAACTTTTCTTTTAAGCAACAGCTGATGTTATGTGAATGGTTGATTTGTGTAAATAGAAGTTTTTGAACTTTGAAATGATTTGTGTCTATAAATATTGTTCACCACATTTTAAAACTTGTGGTGTGCCACCCTGTCTTCATGGCCATTCTAACAGGAAGCCATCAATTACCCAAAAAGTGCCCATGCATATGATTCACATGATTATAATGGATCATTATGAAATCAAATCTCCACTGGGCAGTCTTTGATTTGTGCAAAGCTTAAGGTTTTTGAAGAATGGCTCCTAAAATAATCTGTTTAGGTCAACAGATGGTTTCCTCGCATGATTAAAACATACAAATAGAAAATGGATTGATTTGAATGAATTGCTTGTCTGATTATTTGTTGATCTCGTTGAGAACATTGTTTTGTTCACTCTAAACGACTCCATAATGGGGTGAAAATTTGTTTCTTTATGTTGGATCTTGATGCATCAATCAGTATTTGACTTCATTTGTTTTGTAACTAAATCCTCTTTTTGTAAAAGAGCAGCCAAACCCCATATTTATATATTTATATAAGTGGAGACATAATGTTTAATAAAGGTGATGAAGATGCATCATGTGGAGAGGGTTTGTAGATTAGCTCAGCCAGCAACTCCAGAAGTGTATACATGATATAAAATGCCACTGAATGAACTGCTTTCATTGACCACACTGTTTCATCTGAGGATTACTGACTGATCACAATGAAGCCCATCAGACAGAAAGATCATTTTGTGGAAGAAGTCTCTAGATTGTCTACATTTGAAGTACATTTTTCCAAAATGCATGAAAATGCACTTTCATGAATTTTCATTGTTTTATTTATATACATATATAAATAAGTATATGCTTATATAAATAAGTATAAGTCATCAGCTTTCCACATAACATAAATGTGTTTCCTGTTCACTTTCAGACCTCTTTATTATTCAGAATAGTTAGAAATGCATGAAAAGCATTTGGGCTAAACTTACCTAATGTTAATATTTTCCTACAGTTGACTATGGCTGTGTCTGAAACATCAAAAATGCTGATTATTAAGGTCAGTATTCTGAGACATTCATATCTATTTTTTAAGACAGATGTACCCTTCCCTGTCTTAGATATCCCATAATCCTCTATGTCAGCTCTCAGTATCATATAATTGTCACAACATACTGGTGCCTTGAACTGTGCTATGAGGCTGCAAGGCACTGAGGAACCTGACTTCAGTTTCTGATACAGCATATGATGAAAACAAACAACATTCCTACCATAATAAATATACAATACCATTATAATATAAACAAGGGTATACAATGATGTAACTTTCCCACCAGAATATGCCCTTGCCATCAGACTGAGTGGCATTTGCTTATGAAGGAAATTTACAAAACCAGAAGTTAACCAAGTGATTATCTTCTTAAATTAAATGCAGTTGACCTCCCCAGTGATCCACTCAGTTTACCAAAGAACAAGTGGTTCATCAACATCAACATATAGCCAGAAATGGAATTTCTTGACTTGTAAATGTGCTTGATTTCAGTTCTGGGAAAATATACTAAGCAAAGTCTGCAGTCATATGGAAGTCTTGATGGTTGATGGTTTGTTAGTGAAATTAAAATGATGAGGACACCAGCAGCCATGGCTACTCTGGCTGTGTGTGGACAGTTTTGTACAAATATTTTACTGTGATTTTTTTATTAAGAAATATCTAAGGTAGCTACATCTACATTGTTCATAACTAACAATGACACTCAGTAATGTTGTTACAAACATCCCTTTCATGCACAAATTATGAAAAAACATCAATCAGGATTTTTCTCCCAAATGTGATTTCAGCCATTTTTGTTTATGATGTGTTTTGTTGCATTTTATTTTCTGCTTAAGTGGCTGCAATTATAACATTTATAACATAATGAATGTCCACATATGCCTGTAACTAAAACTACTGAAATCTTGCTCAAAAATTCTGTAAACTGCAGTGGTCCATTCTGTATTTTCCTTTATTGTCATTGGACAAGGGCTATTAATGCTTATGCTCTTAACACTAAACATATTTCAGACCTTTTTTTGTTTTAGCTCATCAAAATCAGAAATCCAGAATCTCAAATTATTAAAATATTTAATTTCAAGTTTGAGAAAATTACTATTCAATTAGTATCAACATTAAAACCAAAGAAAAAAGGCCAGACATATGTCATTTACAATTTATGAATATAAAATATAAAACAGTTTACACTGAATTAAATGATAAACACAACTTTTTAAAATAATATTCAAATTTTGGTGCTTAACTTCACAAATTTAAAACCTATATGACTTACAACATTAACTCTCACCTTAGTTTCAACCCCAAATGCTTATTTGCTCAATTTTGCAGAACATAAAAACTATGAAACATGATCTGTGCAAAAGATATGGCACTAAATATTATGCCATGAAATACTGTACGTTTAATGCATTCCAATATATGTTCCATTAGCTCATAAACAGACACTTTGCACTACATTGTACAAAAATGTCATATGTAAGTTAGTTCCCTATACAGGATGGTTTTAAATTATTTATATTTAGAACACAAACAAGACATGTCATACAACCAGGGTCTCTAAACTGCATTCTTTTTAAGCAGCTTTCATTTTTGGTCAATTCAGGCAATGAAAATAAATATGAAAATTATATAATTACTTGGGTTGTGAAAGCAAGTGTTTAAAACATGTAGGTTAACTGTACTTTTACATATTTTTACAAGATTCTTTACCATGTAAAGTACCATGCCACTGCAGCTCAAGAAAGGAGAGAAAGAAAGGAAAAACTAAACATAAATCTGAGTGAGGGAGAATGAATGAGAGAGATAAAGATTCCACACATGGCTGTAATTTAATGGGGGAATTTGACCATCAGTCCCTGTGCTGGGGCAAACATGGAAATAGTGCTGCTTTTGTTATTGCTGGAGTATGACAACTACTTCCATCAACAAACAATAAAAGTGTGAGTGGTCTGTGAGCAGAGCCCCTGGAAGGGGGTGGGGGTTATTTCTCACCATAAACCTACTGACACATACATGCTATATACTTATAAAAGAAAAGGTGACATAACATCCATGAGAGTAAATTTGTGTGCAAATCAATTTCAAAAATATGTTCATAAACAAATAAATAAATAAACCCACTGTATGGAAGACCAATGCAGGATGGAAGCATTATCACAAAGTTTACACATGTGCTAAATTCACTGATAACCCTTAAATTATAAAGGACTGTGAGAAGACAGAGTCAACACAGCCTGAAGGATTGCTCCTTATCAGAGCCTAAACAATGGGCCTACTTGCCTAGATTAGAACAATGAATTGAGCGCCATAAAGGATTGATGCTGGTTTATATTTCGGAGAGCAGGCAGAGCAAGGGGAATAATGAGAAATTGAGACACATAGCACACACAGAGCAAGTCAGTCACCGTCAAGCTGTGAGGTGATGGGGGGGGTAGGCAATCCTTTAAATCTGAGCTGCAATCTGGAGAGCGGGGCTGTAAACGTTTACTGGGTGAGAAGCACTTGATAAAGTAGCCTGTGCTGAGAACCCAACTCGCACTCACTCTAGGTTTATTAAATACTGCCTGGGTACTCAAAAATATAAAATGGATAACATTCCATACAGTATTTGGCAGAATATTCAGTGATGTCAAAAAGCTGATTTGACAACACAAAAGTGAGATATAGTATGTGTATCACATTTGAGAGATATATGGTTCAATGATCAGTAAACAAACTTTATGGAAGTGCAAAGGCTACTTAAAATGGCTTCATTCCAATTTACATTTTATCCCAGTGACTAGAAGACTTGTCATTCACTCTTAAACCCTACTCAGCTTGGATGAAAGCTACATGGGGTCCTGGGATAATTTTGTCTTTTACAGGAGCTCCATTGTCATATTATTTACATTCACATCCACCATGTCTGTATTTTCTCCTCTTGTTCTCTAAGAAAATGACAGACTCAATTACATAAAAAAAAAAAAAACTAAGAACATGTTTGGTCATTTCAGTCCTATCAGCATGCAAATCTGTGATTTTCTAGGCAGATGTCTTAAGTTGAAAAAAATAAAGATGTCTGATGCTGCTACTAGCTGTATTTAATCACTAAAATCCACCAAAATCATTTTTTGCACAAATTACAAAACAAAAATATGAATGCTTGGTTTGGATGGACTTGATCTATTTCTCTCTATATTCTATGTGGGAGAGCATTATGTGAAGGAAAAAGAAACATAAGTGGATGAGAAAGAAAGGCATAAAGGGCAAGGGTGCAAGCCTTTAGCTTTGTGAGACTAACACTACAATTAATTTATACCATTTTGTAGTTTTACTGATCATTTTTGTGATTTTTAGTCTCACATTTATATGGCCTCACCCATTCAAAATGAAATAAGAGCCTGTCCTTGTATGACATAACTACCTAAGGATTTATATAATAGGGTAACATTACATTTACATTTATGCCAAGTTTTCTTGGAGACTTTTTTATCCAGAATGACTTTGCTGTCTATGCAGAAAAAAATAGTAATAGGTTGGAGTTCAAAACCTCTTGAATCAGAATGCTGTCATAGCCAAGCATCAGGGTTGACACAATGCACATTGAATTGAAGTTGAAACACAAAACAATTTAAAAAGAGAATGATTAGTGTCCATTTAAGTGCTTTTACAAAAGATGGGTTCTAAGTATTTGAAGAGTTTTGATCATTGCCCTCAAGTATGAATGCTGGTTCATCAAAGGTAACTTCATCAAGAGCTTCAGTCATAGCTATAGCTTTCGCTGCAAACATGAATATATTGTGATAACGTTGTCTATGTTCTTGCAGTGTTGATATAACATTGAGACAATCTTACATGTTTAGCTGGGTTAGCTTTAGTTGTTTCAGTTAGAGATAACTTTAGCAATATTTTCAGTTATTTGCAATCAGTAGCATCTTTATAAGTAATTTCAGTCAGTGATACTTTAAAAATAAACACAATATTTCTCTATTTCCATTAGAAATTCAATACTAAAAGCATATACACAGTCATATCAGAGTATTATGACTATCTACTTAATAGTGGGAATAAACACTCTTGACTTGGATGACACTAGCTACACATCATTGCATGGTTTGTATTATGTGACAGAAAGTATCCAGAGGCTCTCGTGCCCATTCCAACTGTGGCACATCAGTTGCACTGTACCTCTCACTGGAGTCATCATTCCCCATCGACTTCAATGGCCTGCTATCAGCTCCCAATAGCAATTTGGAGGCATTCAATGTTTTAGAAGTCCATTCTTAGTACATCTTCAATATGGCAGCTCTAGAAGAATCCACAAAGTTAACGATTTCTGAAATGATACTACCCTTCACTCGGTACCCTATTATCATGGCATTTTGAATCAGTGAAATCACGTCCTTTCCCCATGATGATGGTTTTACACTCTGCTACAACTGACTGGTGTGCTCACTTATTTATGTGTGCAGCCAAGCTTGTCATGTGGCATCTGTGATGTCCCAGGCTGAGTTAATTCCAAACCAGGGGTGGTCATAATATTCTTATATGACTGTATAGTTGTTTCAATTAGAGATACCCTTAGCAATAGTTTTAGTTGTTTCAATTAGGAATATTTTTAACAACAATTTTAATCAGTGATGTCTTAAAAAACAAAAACTCTTAAAATGGATACTAATGTGGACATTGACTTGAAAACATGTTAGATTTAGAGATGGACAATACCACGTTTCTTTCCAAACCTATATCAATACTGTTAACGATACTTTTATTGTATTTTTTCAAAAAGAACCAGAAAAAGAGACACCAAAACAGTATCTGCTGCTTTTTAGGAAAGCAGATATCCTGTCAATTTCAGTATGCAGCAAACTTTATAGCACACTGTTTTATCAATACACAATAGTTTATCTTTTAAAAAAATATTTTGATGAAAAAATTAAATCAATGTTTGTCACTACATAGTTTGTAGTGAAGATTGATGTTGTGATTCTTTTTTTTTTTTTTTTTTTTTTTAGCTTCAGCACCTGGTACAGGCTGCTTTGGGGTCTATAATAAACAATATATCTATGAAAAAAATTATATTAGGGTCAGAAACATCAGTATTTAAGAACTGATTTTCTTCTCCCTAGCTTACACTGAGAAGACTGGAATATTTCTTTCCTACAGCTTGTAAAACTAATTAAGTTACTTTCTTTTCAAATGACATGACAAGCCATATGGCTGCTACACTAATTATATTAGTGACCATATGGCAGCAAGTCAGTAATTTTTAATTTACATACAAAATGTAAAAGACTCTTGCCCTTTAACTTTTTGCACATTTTGGCTGATTGTTGTAAATGTAATCAGTGAAAGTTGATTCACTGATTACTGTTGAATTCATAATACAGCCTGTAGTGATTTATTCTTGCCTAAAAATGTGATATATTAATTAAAAGCATCAATTATGAAATAAAAAGAATTAACTAGAATGTATTTTGCTTTAAATATTACATACTTTATAGACACATACTTGATAACAAATGATACTAATTTACAGGCTAATTTCCCTCAGTGGTCTGATGTTTAGATGTTTAGCTTTGCATTTTAAAAGGCACTTTGTCAAAGGCAGCACTTCAAACAGCCCAATGAAATCCTTAAAACAAATCATCATCAAAATGTTCCATCATTTTCAGCTGTGTAGACACACACACACTCAGCAGATTCATATTACATTGATTTGCTAAAAAAAAAATCAATCTTGTCTTCTCTTGATTACATGTGCGTTGCTTGCAAACAACTGCAAATCATTTGATGGCTATAATTGATTATAACAAATTAACAATAAATATCACCCAAGGCTATGCTTTAATCCCAGTCCTAAAACATTTCTTGAAATGGTAAAGTCCCATTTTCTAGCTGTACATTCCCATCGCTTTTCCAAAAACAACCACAGTGAAGCACATTTGATTAACTGAGTATGATGTTTTCCCATCAAAGTGAGTTTTTTTTACAACCTGCCAGCATAATCACTGATGTTTAAAATGTTGGAGCTGTACAACTAGGCTTTTGTGATGCTGGGCATATTGCATTAGAAAATAAACATACACAGTCTTATCAAAATACTATGACCACCTACCTAACACTGGTCAATTTTCCTCGGATGATATTAGCAAGACCTGGTATGGACTGTATTGGGTGGAGTAAGGTATCTGGAGGTCCATTCCACTGTGGTTTGTTAATTGCTCAGTACCACTCATTGGAGTCATTGTTCCTCTATGGGATCAATGACCCATGAGGCACCACTGTTATGCCATTGGGAGTCATCCTTTGCCCATGACAATAGTTTTACACTCTGTTTTAAAGCTGACTGGTTTGCTCACTTATTTATACATGCAAGTAAACAGTGGTGGTGCTCTTCACATGCGGACAACACGCTGTGTGTGGGGCACCACTTTTTTTCAGAGAGAAAACATGTCTTTGGGGGGCACCACACGTCCCCTCTGTCTGCACCCCACTCCCAACCACAAACATTGCTAAAATGTCAAAATACATAATTCACTTCCCACTTTTTTAGTGCAATTAATATCATTCACACTACTTTTCAGAAAGGTCACAAGTTTGATTTTTGAGTTTTATTCATTTTATGTTAGAGCAGAAGGTAAATGTGCTTAACAAACTTGGCTTATTCTGCTGAAAGGTATTGAATATTGTAAGTAGTTTATTGTCACTTTTTTGGGAAAAGTTAACTGAAGAAACATTACCTTCACTTGAGTATGAGTTTACATTACTCTGCTAGTGATAGATTTGTTGTTAATGATAATTTGTCAATCGGCAATTACCTGCAATTCTGTTTCTCTCTATATATATATTCAATATATCCTGAATTTACTCAATTTGAGTATAAAAATTTGATGAAAGTTTGTGAACTCATTATAATTTTCTATATTTTTGCATTTTCACTAAAAATTTCATCGGTTTATCAAGTTCTAATACTAGATTAACAGAGTCAAATAAAACAAAAATGAAGCTTATGAAAAAATGAATATTAGATTTTATATTAACCATTTATATATTTAGGAAAATTGAAAATTACACATCTGCAAGTAGCAAAAGTAGATGAACCTCTGCTTTAATAACTTTTTTGCAATAATTGCACAACTGCAATAACTCAACTTTTCAGGTAATTGTTGATCAATTCTGCACATTGGCTTAGAGGAAGGTCAGGACTATGACTTGGGCATCCCAAACCATATATTTTATTATTCTTTAAACATTTTTTGGTAGAAAGACTTTCGTGCTTAGGGTCATTGTCTTGCTTCATGACAGACATTTTCTTGAGATTCAGTGTACAGATGTCCTAACATTTTCCTTTAGAATTTGCTGGAATAATTTGGAATCCATTGTTCCATCAATCATGGCAAACCATTCCTGTTCAGATGCAATAAAACAGACTCAAACCATGATACCACCATCACAATGTTTCACAGATAGGATCAGGTTTTTTTGTTGGCATGCAGTGTAGTCCTTTCTCTAAATATAACACTTCTACTTAACTAAAACTAAACTACTTTAAACTAAAAATATGTATTTTGGTGTAATTTTTCCACAAATCATTGTACCAAAAGCTTCTGTCTTGTCCATGTAATTATGCAGCAGTGTTCTGTTTGCAGAGCAGTGGCTTTCTCCTTGCAACCCACCCTGCCATGTTCACAGGTGCTGTTCTCCTGTTAGTGGACTCATGCAGTTATCTTTGGTTCCTTTGTGGACTTACATAATAATGTGATTACATTTTAAGTGTAATTTCTTCTTCAGAAAATTCTAAAGGGTTCCCAAACTTTCAAGTACAATGGTATTTATGAGTCTAGTCTCAAGTAGCGTCACAACAGAATCTATTGACTATTTAAAGATGATGATGAAAAAACTCAACACGGTTGACACTGTTGATTTAACTTTCTGTTCAGTAAAACATTTCCTAATGTAGTTCCAGTGAATATAAATTGTCTATTGTAGTTTGTGAGGTATTTGCATGCTGATTACACAGATGGCAGTAAATTGAATTATAGAAAGGTGAAAGGTTTCAAAGATGACATATCATTTTGCAAGGCTTGAACTGAGGGGGTGATGTAAGGAAGAAAAAGAGAAACCATCCTATTGTGAAACCACCAGCCCTTCTTTGTGTCTTCTTTGATCAATTCTGTTATATCATGTAAGACATCTATTATTATGTTAATTATATCTACAAATGTGTTCTTCTATCCAAATAAGGATTAGGACAAAGTGTTAAAACAAAGTGGTTTTGAAATGCAAATAGTAGAAGACAGTCTGTGCACTTCCTCCCCAGTGTTTGGTTCAGTATTTGGAGTCACCATAGTTCAGATACAGACATACTGAAAACACCCATACAGCAGGGTCTGCTTTGTTTCTTTAAATAAAACATGTATGATAACAATCCAAAAGCACTGAGATTTTACAGTAGAATTTACTGTATTTATATTTAATAATGTCATTCCTCACTAGGCTTGTAGCAGCCTAAAAAGTTATCTACTTATGACTTAGGATTGTTTTGTGGTAAAAAGGCAATTGATTTGACTAAGAAATAACACTATTTTTCAATTAAATGGTATTGAATGTAAATCTATTGAAATAAAATTAATTCTTGTCTAAGGCACAAATGATATATTTATTATATTTCACACCACACACCGCAAGTGAAGCTGACTATCCTCTTGATTTATCTTTACAATTCAACCACTGTGTATATCCATCCCAACATCTCTGATAACACAAAAAAGTTAGTTATTAGTATACACATTCATCCATACTAAACACATATTGGCCTGCTGAGACTGGAAACTTTTAAAACTATGTTTAGTAACAATGCATGTACATTTCAGCCTTTGAAATGGCATTAAATTATTGATTTGCATGGGAACTGTAAGTTATTCAGTGTCCAGTACATTTGGAATTAAGAGCATGAAATCTGCGAGATTTTGAAAAATGACATAAAGATGGAAATCCAACAGTATCAACTAGGGATGCACCGATACCGATACCAGCATCGGGTATCTGTCCGACACCATGTGCATGTACTTGTACTCGTATTCATAAAAGTGCTCCGATACTACAGGATCCGATACCAGCGTGATGGGAGCTTCGTTTCCTTCTAACAGACAGTATTAGATTGCGCCACAAAATAAATAAATAAATTAAATTAAAAAAAGAAGATGACGACTACGTACGGTAGCCGAGCTGAACAAGCCACCTAATGGCAGCTTGACTTTAACCAGCCTGGTAGTAGAGAAGGAGCAGCTATGTCAGCGGTGTGGAGGTATTTCCAGGTGAATGAAGGTGACAAAAGCAGTGTTAATTTCGTTAACGATAATTATGATGAAAAATATTCGTTAACGACAATTTTTTTCACGATGAAAACGAGACGAAAACTAAATAATAACTAATATTTTTAAAATGAAAACTATGACTAAAAGTATTAGACTTTTCGTCGACAAAAAAAAACGAAACGAAAATGTCACAGAATGACTAAAATAATGTTTTTGTCCAGTAATCCGCTTTTAAAATAAACCTGCCGCATGTCTGACTTTCTCAAAGCACGTTAAGCTCCACAGTCAGTCAGACTGGTGAAGTTTAACACAATGTGCTGACGTCATAGCCGCAGCTTCGACGGAAAAGAAGACGCGATTTATGGAGTAATTTCACTTTCGCTGCCACACAAAACAAAACAGAGCACAGTTTGTGGATGTAAAATAATGGAAAAGCACTACTAACCTCAAGAGGTCCTCAGTTCTCACCACCACAAGCTTTACATAAAGGTAAGCTAACATAATGTAGCTAGCTAGTTCGCTAACGGTGATGATTATGTATATCTGATATGTTTCATTTTTGAATGTTTCAGTGTATAAAGGGGAAATGTGTAATCCGTTGTCATTATCTTAGGTGTTTAGATTAAATAGATCACAAACACATCTAACTGGAGCCATAAGACACACATACAGGCTCAGTTTCATTTTAATTGTAAGTATTGATATTTATTAGTACTCTTATTGGTACTTAGTATCGGCAAGTACTTAAATGTAAGTACTTGTACTCGTACCCGGTTTTAAAAAATGTGGTATCGGTGCATCCCTAGTATCAACATTCATTTCAAATGACTCAAAAAAAATATGGGTCTTCACATCAAGTTATAAAACCCATGGAATGTGTGGTAACAATGGTGACTGCTAGGTTAGAAGCTATTGCTAACTTTATCATTTAAAACACAAACATATGAATTACAGAAACAACAAAAAGCAGGTATAAAAGGGAATATTATGAATATTATTAAACTCTGCACATGAACATGGACAGTGTTGAGTTCAAAACCAAACACTGATTACTTTTCAAAAATGTAATGGGATTACTTATTACATTCAGAATAAGTACTCTAATTGCTATTTAACTCTCTAATTCTATTTTCTCCTCTGAGCCCCTCTGGATATACAACTTTTGCTCAAAATGTAAAAAATTAAGCTGAGTCTTTTTTCAAGAAACAAAGAAAAAACAATACAAAGCTAGTGCTGTGAAGGAAGACATAAAAGTGTGTGTGACAATGTAAAACTTGCTGTTGAGTATTGAAACTTGTTCTGTATACTGTACACTTGGAAAGAGAAACACAGGTCTTATTGAGGAATTCTACAAAAAGATGAGGTCTCTAATCAACACTTTTCTTTTCCAGGCCCTTATATTGGTTTTCTGCTTAGCAAAAAAGAGGCCCTCTTTAAATCAGACTGATATAGTCAGTGAATATCATCAAGCCTTCAAAAATCCTTGGACATGATCCTGTGACATAAAACACTTGGAGCTTGAAATTATAATCAAACAAAAAATGTTCAATGATAAATAATAAAAGCTCTCTGTTTTGCACCTCGGTCATGAAAAGCTGGCTGAACATTATTGGCTTTCATCCACGTTGCTCTGTTTGTTGTTCAGCTTCTCTCATCTTTGTCAATAAGAGCTATGATCTCCCATTAGCATGCGTCCGGCATGGGGAAATGGATAAAAGTGGCGTAGCGTTGTCACAGCAACCACCTAAATGGCATCAGGGGCCGAACAATGGCCACACCGAGGCCTGAGAGCCTTTTCTTCGCGGCCACATCTGCCGCTTCGCATTCACACTTATGGGATGTTCTGCTGATTATTTTTTCCCCTTTTGAAAACTGACAGGCTGCGAAAAATGCAAGTGCACTTTGGATATAAGCCAACTTCTGTTTCTGTTGCATTGATTCATTCCAAGCTTATTAGCAAAGGTAATGGCCATTCTTGTTCCAGGACAGCAAAGTTATCAGTCCAGTAACACACTGAGGAGACAGCCCTTTCACTACTGAAAGAACTCTTGACAAAAGAGTGAAATTACAAATGCTGTTGTATTTTCTTTCCTTTAAAGAACTGTTTGAATATGAAATTGTGGTGTCTTTCTGTTTTGCAACAGTACCTAGGCTGTGTAATATAGCATCACTGTAATCCCATATAGAAGCTATAAATGACTGTGGCACTTGGTAACCACATGTGCTGAGGACAGACCAAAATGCTGGTATGCAAACACTGTGGCTGTGGTTTGTGGGTTTTGTTTTTACCTCAGCTTACCTGAAACAACATGTCCATGTAAAACAAGGAAAACCTACTACAGTATATCATACAAGAATGTCATGAAAAAGTTGGTTTGTGTTCATATGTTTATTCAAAAAGCTGAGATTATATATTCAGCTATAAGCCATACTGATCAACATTAAAACTATATAAAATATATATATATATATATATTTATTTATTTTGGGTGTTGCACTGAACCTATTGAATCCACTCACTTTAAATTTGTTAAAACACAGAAATCCAAAGCACAAATGAAGCAAATTACCAAATGTAGTCTTCAGATCAGTGGATCAGATAAGCTACAATGGTTTTTGGGGTTGTTTTTCACCTCTACTTGCCTGAAAAATAGTCATGTCCATAGATCACTTGTTCAACTGTGACTCTTGCTGAAGAGGATTCAAAAGCCCAACATTGGTATGATGTTCTAATCCCTTCAATTTATCATATAAACTGCAATAACAATGCAGAGGGAATATTTTGGCATGTCCCATCACTAGCCTTTTCAGCTAACTTCCCCCCCCCAACTCCCCCCCCCCAAAAAA
>BRDA01005280.1:0-19414 GCA_036984385.1 Crenuchus spilurus
CATTTACTCAGATTAAACTTTTGATCTGTCATCTATGTTCTATTACGAATAAAATATTGACATTTGCCATCTTCACATCATTGCATTCAGTTTTTCTTTACAATTTATTTAGTGTCCCAACTTTTTTGGAATTCGGTTTGTATTATTATTTGCGTTTTCCATACTGTATCAACTTTTCTAGAGTCTAGGTGTACCAAAAGTGTTTGTGCAAGCTTAAAAAGATCCGAATTAGCTTGTGAGAATGGTAGAACAGTAGCACCAATAGGACATCCATTTTCTATCACAAAGCTCCAGATAAAACATTTAGAAGCCTGGCATCCATACAAGTCCAAATATGCCATAATAACCAGAAAAAATGTTTGAAGCTGAATATGAATGCATTCCATTCTGCACATTCTGAGTGTGTTGAATACTAAGTGGCTCTCCCAGTGGCCTAATGACTCACAGGTCCCATCACACTGAAAATAGTCTCCATCTCGCTCATACTAAGAAGTCGCCTCATACACAGATATGCCATGAATATTACATTGTCTTTGAGGGACCTGCTTATGCTCCGAACAAAAAATGGCCTTAGGATCAGTAAATATTAAAATCCTTCTTGAATATGGAAAAGTATTTCTTTTCAGCAGTAGAGCTTTGCAGGCATGAATGAGGAATAAGCGAGGCATGGTTCTCTGTCAAGAAATGCCACAGAGCATTACGAAAGAGTCCATTTTATGGTAATCAAAAGTTTGCTTCCGTGTTAACAAATTTTGCAGTGTTCTGAGTTGTGCATCGCAGTTACATGTAAAATTTATGATCATTTCTTGGAACTGATTTCTTTTTTTTTTAGCATCACCAATTTGTGAGTCATCATTGTCCTCTGGATAGTTACTAAATTAGCAAATGTTTCTGGGCATCAATAATAAATTAGAAACAATAATAAAACAGAAAAGCATGCACTAGCAGTAAGTAAGGAATATATCATGCATGACAAATGATTTTCTTTATAACAGGGTAGAATCATTATGTGCAACAATAGCATATTGCAGATACACACATCTCATATCATCAGGATCCAAGACTGGTCCTCTTATTTCCTGCAGTAGAAAGTAACTTAAGCAACTTTCCTCCAGAATCTTCACCTCCAGTTAATGTATCTCACTTAACTTTAAGGAAATTGCAACCCAATTTTGAGATTGTGGCATTGTGGCTGTGGTCTGGTGGTTAGGGATCCAGTCTTTTGATCAGAAGGTCTCTGATTCAATCCTTGGGCAGGTGATGACTGAAGTGCCCTTAAGAAAGGCACCTAACCCACAACTTCTCCCCAGGTGCTGTGAATTGGGCTGCCCACTGCTTCAGACACATGTTCACAGCCTAGTGTGTTCACTAGTGTGTGTGTTTCACTGCACAGTGAATGCGGAGGTCAAATTTTATTGTGTGCAAATCACACTGGCAAAACGATTAATCTTATTTGTACTGAGATCACACAAAACACAAAATATCTTTCATACTGCCTCCAATGAGGTAAACGTCACTGTATGAAACATTTTGTTTTTTGGTTCATTTTCTATGATGTATCCATATTGTAGCATTGGTGACAAGTGACTTATGGACAAAGACATTATCTGCTGCAAACTCTAATGAATGAAGACAGTATGATGCTGTCTCTAGTCTAACACGTGCAACAACTGGGACCCCCAGACCCTGAATGGTCCCCTGTCCCCAAACTAAAAGCTAAAAATATAAGGAAACAATACATAAGCAAAAAGTAGACAAATGATCACAATGACATAAAACAACAAGACAATAAAAAACTAAACTAAAGCACTAATTTCTTGGCTCAATAAGGTACATTTGAAAAGAAAAGTGTAAATGCACATTATGCACTAGGAAGTGAGCTTGGTTTCAATTTGAGGAGAGTTGCCAGGCCCCAAAAAATCTACAACACAATGTTTGACAGGAAGTGTCCTTACACAAGCTGAAACTAGACCAAAGATGTTTGAAGCTTTTTTAATAAATCTTAAATTTATATAAAACTTACTTTGTCATTCATTTTCTATTTTGTATATTATTATTATTATTATTATTATTATTATTATTATTATTATTATTATTATTATTATTATTATTATTATTATTATTGCTTTAAAACATGGTATCCCTGTTTTCTTCCTCTCAGCTCTAATCTATATTTTCAGTTCCTATTCAGATCAATCATCTAATATTAGGAATTTTACCTAAGACATCTCCATCAATGCCCTTTTCACCATCAGCTGTTCACTGTTTGTTTAGTTCCTTATGCTTTAACGACTCCGTTATACACACATTAGACTGTTCATTCATTTTCTAGCTTTTTGGTAACATTTGACAGTAGCCCCAAAATCTGCACCCCATCACCAGTGACTACCCTATTTGGTGGAGAAACCGTGAACATGGCAACTCTGTATTTGAGACACAACCTCAATCGTCCTGACACCAAATGAACAGTAGGGGCAGAACAGCGCGCGTTCCCTCCCGTGCGCTATGACGTCAAGGTCGACGATAACAACAAAACACAGCAGTAACACAGTGAAGGATGCTAGCATAGCATAGCACAGCTAGCTCACGGCTGAATGTAACGTTACTGAGGGTTACACAATCTGTCCTGCTTTCAGGGATCGACGACAAGACTGACAGCGATTCAGTGAGAATCGTAACTTGTTTTTCAGTGAAGATGGGTCGTGTTTTAAGCAGATAGAGGGCTCTCTTTTATGGATCAGGGCTGTGCCTGTGTAGAAAAGCCCCCGGTGTGTTTTACAGCTAAGCTAATTACCGTTAGCCAGTTAGCGCAGCACATAATCTTGCTCTATGTACAGCTAGCGATACGTTCAACGTCCAGACAAACGAACTGCTCGGAGAATGAACCTCGGCGAATAGAGGTAAATAAAAAGGTGGTTTATTAAGATGTTTTGGTGCATTTTGAACGCAAGGCGCCTCAGAACATAAGAGGTCGCGCTGACACCCTGTGTTTTACGTTACAAAGCGGGCTGCTAGCTATGCGGATTTCACTGTTGATTAATGCAGCACAGCACGGCTACAAGTAAACTAACCTCCCGTCAGCTGAGGAAACACGAACAACAAGACAGCTGACAGAGTAATGTTTGGGGTACTAATTCAATTCAGTTGTTCTGTTTATAACAGTGTAAATACGCTCAACATCATGGAGTGACCAGGGGCTTAGCCCGCTAAGCTAATATAGCTAGCTAACAATCCCTGGGGCGACGCTTCTCAGCTCCCCCGTCTGACAGGCGCTTTTATTAGTAACTTCGAGGCGAAAGACAGTTTAAGCTGTGTCAAAACAAATGGTATAGCAGTTGTCATAACTATTTGACACTTTACAACAAATACTTGTTGGAAGCTGAAGTTTAACACTGACCCTGAATATTACTGTAACAGTTTTATATGAAGCTGTACTTCACTGTTTAATAAAACAACTCAGGTTGTGTGTATAGTGTTGCTTTAATATCCAGCTGGAAGTTAAGACACTGGATTAGGGCTTACGTGCTTTCATAGAGTTAAAAACATATGTAAGTATTTATTAACTCAAAACCAAAACTTTTGACTTCTGTGGTGTCTGTTTCTAAAAATACTGCTACATGGGCATGAAATAACACAGGTGCCAATAAACTCGTTCATACACAACTTAGACTTAATCTACAGTGCCCAAACAGCCCAGTATACAAGTTAAAGACCTCTGCTAGTGCTGATACTGTGGATAACTGGGTGAAATTACTCATATTAACTACATCTGCTACTCAGAAAAATGTAATCCGACTTCACGCCTCTTCATATCATAGTTGATATCACTCCTGGGCTTTCTTTAGGTCTGAAACTTTGATTTCACACCTGCTCGTGTGGCTGTTTAGGTTGTCATCTTTCTATTCCAGGCCCATCACACAAGGTTGCCAGATTGCTATAGACGTTTCAGACAAAATGTGATTCAAAAGAGTACAGAGAGTGCATATTAAATCAGCTGTTAAGTTTTTTTAACAACCCCCTAAAAACATGGCCTGATAATAAACTGATATGCGAAAAATTATGAGGGGTTGAAAATTATTTTCACGTCTTCAAAGGTTTTTTTTTATGATTTTTTTGTGATGGGACACGCGAACCCCTTGCAGGTGTACTTGCAATCAGTTAAATAAGTGTAGCTACTAACACATATAACAGCTTACTCACCATGATAAGCAATTTTTAAAAAATCTGCCCGGTCAGGCAGGACAGTGCCCAATCTGGCAACACAGCCACTACAGTTTGAGAGCATAACACGTTTCAGAAGCGTGCCAGCTTCGACTTATACACGTAGCATATAACTAACTTTGTTTAACTGTGTAATTGTATTCTCCTTTTCCAGACTCATTTACATGTTTGTAGTTCTGTTCATGATAGTTAGTTGTTTCTTTGAAATCAGCTTGTTCTTGTAGGAGTTAGTATTTTGTTATTTTACAGTAAACATGCTAACTTCTCAGTCACTAGTAACATGACTCAGCCTGATTCCCTGTTAGCCACACAGCAGGTGGAGACAAAAGAAGCTGCGTTTAGTAAAGCTCTGACCGCTTATGGTTTGTTATTCAGTGCCACATCAAAACATTTGAATATCATGAAAAAGTTCCATCATTTAATTCATAAAGGTAAGATCATGTTTTATGTTCATTATACTAAAGTTACTTAATTTTGATCATTGTAGCTTATGACAATCAGAAATCTGTAATCTCAAATTAGAATAGTTTTCATTTCGAGTTTGAGTAAATTAATATGCAAACTGTCAACATTAAAACAAAAAGTAGGTTTGAAATGTCGCTGTACTGTTTGTGAATTAGATTATGAACGTAAAAGTTTTCCACATCTTAATTTTACACTAGTATTTGTCAGCCCATCAAGTAGAATTCAAGTAGAAGCTGCTAGAATTCCTATGAACAGCTAGAATGACAAAGTTAATTTACCCAACATAAACATTAAGTCTTTGATTGTTCTGCTTTTAAACACGTTTTTTGAAGTGTTCCTCTGGAAAGGGATGAAGTATTAAAAGTATGTCAAACATTGTTGTGATAATTTATTGTGCTGTAATAATGTTTCTGTTTTGTTTTTGTAAAGTGTGGTATTGTACGAATCTACCAAGCCTTTTATCTTTTGCAGTTTCACTTTTCACTTTCAGAAGAGGTTTCATGTATTACTACCAAACAGAACAGTGTAATTACCATGTATTGACAAAAAAAATTGCATTCATTTATAACATTTACTTGAAACAAGATGTTTTCATGATTTGTTGTCATAACTGATACAAGACTTTGGACTGGTCAGTCTGAGGTGACAAATGTTGTTCATGAACTTGAAAGTGGAGAACTGCATTCTTGCCTATTATTTTATTTGCAAATATAATTCCCCCCACTTTTTCTTTCTTTGTCTCTTTGTCAGGTGAGCATCAATGACTAGATGAAGGAGCCGGACCCGAGACAGGAGCAGTGGAGAACTCATCATGAAGTTGTATGTGTTCCAGGTCAATAATGGAAGCACATTGACATTTGACACTGAACTTGCAGTCCAAACGTAAGTCGCCTTTGCAAGTTAGAGTTTTTAAGGTGTGGAAATTTGACTATTGACATTTCCCTGGTGCATATAGAAGTAAAGCCTTCCTATAGTCATTAGGCATAGATTTAGTGTAATTTCACTTTGAAATAGATCTGTAATATTTTAGAAATGGTGCCAAACGTGTTTTAAAGCAAATTAGGACTATAGCTTTTAGAAAATGTCATTATTATACATGTAACATTTGTAACATGACAAACAGTCCAGTCAAAGTCAGACAAGTGTATTTCCCCCGCCCAAGTCACTTGCATTGATTTTGTGTACCGGTACTTTCAACACTAGAATGAATTTGTTATCAGGCAGGCACAGTGCTGATGTATTTGTGGCTTTTCTTTTAGTGTTTTGGACCTTAAACATGCCATCCAGGCCAAATATAAGATTGCCACCCAGCACCAGGTGCTGGTGGTTAATGGCGGAGAATGCATGGTGGCAGAGAGGAGAGTCTGCAGCTACAGTGCTGGCACAGTGAGTAACATAACCACACTGTCCTGTGATGTGGCCTTTTTCTACCCTGCTAACATAAGGCTGTTATTTCTTCGTTATTCAGATAACTGAAGACAGTAGTCAAACTAAACTTTTTCAGTATTGTCAGGGGTAGTTTGTAGGTGGCATCAGTTTATTATAGGCTCAGTTTATGCTTAAGTTATCCAGTCATTCATCTCAGCATGTAAATCATGCTTCAGAGAACACCTCTTTCGTCTCAGTCATGATCAGATACTCAATGATCAAATGGGTCTTGCTAAATCTTTTAGCATTTGCTGGTGTAATTTTGATAAGGGAAGTCCTGAGTGACTAACTTAGCATCTTATTGAGTTTTACAGAATGTACAATAAAAAGGAAAACATTTTAAGCCTGGATAATTGAAACGGTTTCTCTTCTGCTATAGGACACCAACCCCATCTTTTTGTTCAACAAAGAGATGATTTTGTGTGAACGCCCCCCAACTATCCCCAAAACTACATTCTCCATTGAGAATGAGATGGAACTGAAGGTGGAGGAGTCCCTCATGATGCCTGCTGTGTTTCACACCGTTGCCTCAAGGACACAACTTGCTGTGGTATTCCAGTTGTATATTTGTCTGTCTATACAGTTTTGATTCTGATGTTATGTTGTGTTAATTGAATAATAGCTGTGCTATAATGCAGTTAGTGTATTAAAGACAGCTGCACTAACAAGGGAATTCTGAGCTGATCTGATATATCCCATATTTTCAATTCACAGTCTGTACATATACAGTATGTAGCTGAAGTGAGTACAGTGCTGTTCAATATCACTAAAATGTATGATTCAAAATTCTGATCTAATTAAAATCACTCTGTATATTTTACATTGAAAAATGATATATGCTGTTATGTATGAAAAATTAGGCTTACAGACTATGCCAAATAATTATGTTATTGGTAATTACATACACCCTGTTGTACCTTTTCACTAACTTTAAGGCAGTATTGGGCTGAAAATGAATGGTGGATGAATCAACCTCTATGTAATAAAAGCATTATTAACAAATATGCACAAAAACTGTAAGACTGATGACTATTGACACATCTGGTCAGATAAAAAGAAATTTGTTTGGATCAGCTGTGGTTAATCATGTTTGTCAAGGACTTTGCCAAAACCACCATAGTAATTGAATAGTGCCAACCATTAAATATGTAAGGGGAAGTCTTTTAATATGGGGTATATGACTTTTAAAGATGGCATCATGTGCTAGTGTGCCCACTAACATAAAAAGATGATTCTTAGTCTCAAGATCCTTGGCAGTAAAGGAGTATTTTAACAAAACAATGGGCCTCATTCTCCAAAATGTGTATATATATATATATATATATATATATATATATATATATATATATATAATATTCAAGATGTATAATACTGTACATTTGTAAAATGTAAGAAAACCCATTAATCGATTATCACGTAATCACTCATATGTGCATAAGTGTGCTCTTGAGTGTGCATAGATTCCGTTCTAACTTAAGAACAAATCACAAATAAATGTCAGAATTATTGTGAAAATGACATACACTACTACACTAATGTAAGAATACACTACTTCTTGTTTAATGAATGTGGTACCAGGATTGTAAACTTTAAAATATTACCTGGCCAAATAATTGTGCCAACTTTAATACTGTAGGACACCTTTGTGATCTTGAAGACAAAAAAAGAATCATCTCTGGAGAATGGCAGAACATTTCTGTACAAATCTGTGGTAGACTGATTATTCATGCCAAAGATGCTTCTGTTATCAGTAACAGAAGTGGAGACTCAGTATTAGTCCTGGGTGTATCATTTTTGTTGTACAACAGGGTTTGTAAAGCAGAAGCTGTAATTTTAGCATGGTCTGTATATTTTTGAAATAAAAATGAATGTAGAGATTTTAATATAAGATTTTTCATCATATTTAGTGATATTGAACATGAAGGGACTCACATTTGTTAATATATAATTTATATAAAATGTAGAATCAAAAATAATTTTCTATATAAGATACAATAACAATCAAACAAGAGTTCACAAATAACAAAAATCAATAATCAGTGAAACAAAACACACATCTACATTCTCCCTCAGTGAGTGGTGAGGGTGGTAGTGAATACAAGAACAGTTCCCTCCCTAGATAGAGAAGGTTCATCATCGAATAAGTGAAATAAGTGATTACCTTTCACAGTGTATACCTCAAGGCACTTATCATCTGCTAACAACAGTACTCTGAAGACTCAGTCTAGATTTATTAGAATGCAGTAACAGCAAAATATTGAGTGGTAGTTGGAGATATTTAACAGTGCTCGAAGACATCAGGTGGCATCAGTTGTATCCTGGTGGCAATGCACACACTTTCATTTTCATTTATGTTATGTTCTGTCCACATGATGCTTCTAGCAGGCAGAATCTCCGGTCCACTGTCACTCCAGCCAGTGTCCAGTTCAGTTTTTTGTTTAGTTTAAAGTGCTTAAAGACACTCGCTGAACCTGGCAAATTAACAGACAAATTTAATCATGTATGTTTAGCAGGACAACTCAAGTGTGCTTGGACACCGGTGCCAAACACATTTGCATTCAGGATGTAATTTTTCTAAATTTTGCATTTGTTAAATGTAAGAAATGATAGGCTACGTTCACATTACCAGGTTGAAGTGACATAAATCTGATCCAAACAGTGGTTTCTTTAAAGTAATAACATATTTGTGAAATGTTAAAAATCAAAACCTTTGCTTAACAATTTTACTGTGGTAAAGAAAAAAACTGCATACCAAGGCACTGCTTATATTTTAGGAGTTACAGTAGAATTAACAACAGTATAGTTCACATAGTCATAATTCCTATGTGCCATGTAATGATCTAACTGTTAGGACTGTATGTGTAAGTGATGATGCAGTTCAGTAATTCACAATCTCTGTCATGTTAATGATTTTTTAAGGAAATGTTTGAAGTTGCCAAGAAGCTCTGTTCATTCTGTGAACGCCTAGTCCATGACGAACACCTACAACATCAGGGCTGGGCCGCCATCATGGCCAATCTAGATGACTGCACATTGTCCTATCAAAAACTTCTTTGGAAATTTGACACAGCGTACACAAACTATCAACAGGATTTTGAAGACATCAAACTAAAACTAACCAAGTAAGTTTTATGTAATCAAAAACGTTTAATCTAAACAAGGTTAAAAGAATAATTAACTACTGTTCTGAGCTTTATAGTCCAAACCTTTAGCTGGAAACAAGTGCAAGAATGGCTTAGATTGCCACACTACATGCTGTGAAATTCAACTCTGTAAGCTTTAAGAAGAAAATGTACATGTCACAGTCCATCAGCAGGATGCTGAGATGCTCCTACACCTCAACACACCAATGGGGTGTGTCTGCATGTGAACACAGAGTGAGACTCGAGCATTAGAAAAGAACACTGCGTAGTAACATGCCCCATGCCACCTCTTTTTTGAAACAAAACCATTGTAGACACTTCATTGCATCACAGAAGGTCACAGTTTTATCAAAAATATGACAGAATCTGCAGTACTTTACAGGTTGTACTGAAGGAATTATTCAGTCAAGATTCATATCCACCCAGTTTTTCACTTATCTTAATGTAATCGATCAGCCAAGACGTGGACCTGGGCAGGGAATGCTGAAACACCTTTGGTGATTATAAATATTAGGGATTTATTAAATATGAATAAATTACAAGTTGTTATTGTTCAAATGCTGTGTCCTAAATACATGGACTAGTCTGTGAGACCTGTGTTATAATCTGGATGTAGTTTAAGCAAGCTGAGTGACTAAGTAACTAGTGTTAAGCATGTATTTGCTGATCAGCTTCAACGTATGTAAATGTGTTAACTGGGTGCCTATAAAACCATTCCTTTTCATTCAGATGTGTTTCTTCTGGTGGTGATGACATGGATTTTGATGTGTAAAATCAGTGAGTTGTAATTTTAAGGTTGATGGCTTGATAAAGGTGAGTCTCTGAGCAGAGAATCATTTTCAGGTGATGACTGACAGACAAGGAAATTGATGTGGTGCAAATTCTGAAACATGTAGTAACAACATTATACACAATATAATAACAATGTAATACATATAATTACTTACATTTCTATAGTGCCTTTCTAGACACCCAGTGATGTTTAGTAGACCAACATTAAAAACCAATAACCACCAATGTGCAGCATACACCTAAATGATGTGATGACAGCCAATCTGCTGCAGAACACTACTATTAGGCAGAGAGATGAGAAGAGCCCGTTTTTGAAGATGGTCGATGATTAACCGTGGGAAATTTAGCCAGGACATTGGGGTAACATCTCTATTTCTTTTGAGAAAATGACAAGGGATCTTTTATGACTTCAGAAGTTGACTTGGCTTTACATCTCATCCAAAAGCCTGCACCAATTTTATACAGAACAGTGTCCCAATCACTGCCCTGGGGCATTTGGGTTCCACACAGAATTGAGGATATACTGCCTCCAGTTGCCCCCCTCACCCCCACACACACACCACTGGTTCACTTAATCATTGAATTAAGGTGTTTTATTCAGTCCTGTTGTCATACATGTGTAAAATCAAGCACCTAACCATGCAGTCTGCCTTGTATCATTCTAAAGAGCTCATTAAATTAGGGTGTGGTACTGTTACGGGGCCATCATTGCAAATCACTTCACGAGAATTCTTCCGTCCTAATATTCCGTGATCAACTGTGAGTGATATTGAAAAGTGGAAGTGTTTAGGAACCATAGCAACTTGGCCACAAAGTGGAAGACCATGGAAAGTTCTGTAGCAGTCACTGAATGCTGAGGTGCATAGTGCATGAACCATCACTCGGCTGACTCAATAACCGCAGATTTCCAAACCTCCTCTGGCATTAACATCAGCACAAAAACTGCACCTGGAGCTGCATGGCGAGGTTTTCCATCCCTGCGCAACTGCATGCAGGCCTTCTGTCAACAAGCACAATACCATGCGTCAGATTAAGTGATGTAAAGCACACTGCCAGTGGACTCCGGAACAGTGAAAACATACTGTGTGTAGTGATAAATCGCACTTCTCTGTCTGAGGGATGAGTCAGGGTTTGACGAATGAAGGGTGGACGGTAGCTGCCTGCCTACATTGTGCCAACTGGAAAGTTTGGTTGAGAATACTGAGGGGTTGTTTTTCAGGGTTTCAGTGCAAAAAGCAAGGTCCACAAAAGCATGGTTGGGTGAGTTTGTGGTGGAAGAATTTGACTGGCCTGCACAGAACCTTAACCTCAACCCCACCAGACTTCTTTAGGATGAACTAGAATGGGGATTGTCCAAGTCAGTGGACAGACACACTCCAAAATCTTGTGGAAAGCCTTCCTGGAAGATTGAAAGCTGTAATCGCTGTGAAAGGAAAGACCTACTGCATATTAATGCCAATGGTTTAGAATAGGATGTTATAAAACTCTTGTGGTGTAATATGTAGGTGTCCATATAGTGTAGATTTCATAAATGCACACACAATACAAGCAGTCTGAATGTTAGATTTGGCTTAATAATAGCAGATATTCTTTTTAATTGTTGACTAACCAATTACTTATGTTGTGCACACAGGCTTGGAACAGCTGTCTCTGTCATGGCTAAGATTCCCTTACTTGAGTGCCTGACCCGTCACAGTTATAGAGAGAGCCTAGAGAAGTCAATTCCCCCCCCTCCCAGAATGGAAGAGGAAGAAGATGAGGACAATACCAAAAATAGAGGAGAAACATCTGCTCAGACTGCCATTCTGTGCCCCACAGATGGACAGCGAAGCCACAAATCGCCAACTTCGGCCTCTGTTTCAGGACAGACATCAGCACAGGGCTCTCTTCCCTCCATCCAGGACAGGCTGGGGAGCAGTGGGGTCCTGCAAGAAGCCTTGGAGGAGGAACAGGAGCAGGAACTTCCAGAGAGGGAAGACGCACCCTGCTTTAATGTGACGCTGTTGGACTGGATCAATGTGCAGGACCGGCCCAACGATGTGGAGGCTGTAGTGAGAAAGTGCTTTGACTCTATCAACAGAGTAAGTGGGGAAACTCATCCAAAAATATATATTGTTCCAAAGCACACAAGAAATACTTTTTAACCAGTACTAGCAGTTAAAATGATTAGCAATGTTTAACCATTAACTAATATTGTTTTGCAATTGTTCTTAAACTTTAAAGCATATAGATCACAGCTCTCATAGCCAGAATATACAAAGAACAAAGTTTCTGATCAGAATCAGAAGCATGTTTATGTTCTCTGGTTTGGGAGCCTTGGACTACTCTATTACTTCCTGTTCTGAAAATGAGCCTAGAGAACGCCTGGAGAAAAGCATCAGTATGGATAATGATAAAGAGACTCTTGTAGGTTAGGCAATCATGGAAAAAGCCATTGGTGCACCATTGATGTGTATATGCACACATTTTTCAGTAATATTGACATTTGTTTGTCTCTTTTGTGCCTACCATCATACCTAGTAACTTTTTATAATTGCCAGCCTGTGGTTGTGCAACATCATGCTGATCAATTATTTTTGCACAATACAGAAATGTCTATGACCCCACCCAGAATATTTGAATAATCTGTGAATATGCAAATTCCAGCAGCCATTGCATCTGTCCAACATGCAAATTCTTTGAAGCTAAACATGTCTGAGTGTAGTTAGAACTTGGATGGGAGACCTCCAAAGAAAAACTTGTGTAGCTGCTGAAAGTGTCGTTGGTGGGGACAACATAAAACACTGTTCCTGTGTCCTGTGTTCATCCCAATGCCCCAGTGCTATGACAGGTACACTGTGTTCTACAAATTGTGTTGTATTTTGGTGTTCTGGCTCTGACTGGCTAATATAACATCATTCAGGTGGATACTACATGTTGGTGATGGTTGAGGTGGTTCCCAAAAGTGCTTTGAGTGTTTAGAAAAACATTATATAGTTTTTATTATATATATTACGTAGTTTGAAATAGTTGCACTGACAAATGTTATATGTTCTTTTTTTTATAGCTTGATCCACGAATAATCCAGCCATTTCTAGCTGACTGTCGGGACACTATTACAAAACTGGATAATCAGAACATGAAGGCCATCAAGGGGCTTGAAGATAGATTGTATGCACTTGACCAAATGATTGCCAGTTGCAAAAAGCTAGTCAACGAGCAGAAGGAACTTGCTCAGGTATGGTGTTTTCATTGGGCTAAATGTTACAATGTTTACGTGCTATAAATTAAGAAGATTTAATTTGTTTATCTTTCTTTGGAAATACTTTCACTGAGACTTGTGGCTGGGGCGGGGGTTGGCAACATTGTAGGGAAAGTAGATCTACAGAAGGAGGGTTGGTACCCACCTACTGTCTCATCCTATAACAGTCTGCAACTGGGGGTGTTACAGAATTCATTCAATTTCAGTCTGTTTTGCACTCCTTTCATAGATGAGCTATAAAGTCAGAGTCAGCTTTTGAGAGTGCAATGTGCATGTACATTTGCAGCAGTTAAAAATATCTAAAATCATTCAATCTGTCAGACAAATTGGCACATATTAAACTATTAAATTGTCAAATAAAAAAAAGCGAAACATATCTGTACAGTGTGTCTCATTATACACGCAGGCTTAGTACAACCACACTCCAGAGCAATTCCATTTACATCAGAACATAACCCTTTGGGTTTCTGATTACAGGTTCTTCTATTTTGTGCTTGCATTTTTAATGTTCAGGCATGTTTATGTAGTGGTAGTACGCTGATACTATGTGTTAATCCCCAGGGATTTTTAGCCAATCAGAAGAGGGCTGAAAACCTGAAGGACACTTCAGTGCTGCCGGACCTGTGTCTCAGCCACGCCAACCAACTGATGATAATGCTGACCAATCACAGGAAGCTGCTGGACATCAAACAGAAGTGCACCACTGCCAAACAGGAACTGGCCAACAACCTTCAAGTCCGTCTCAAGTAAGTTGGGCTTTTGGGCTCACCAATGCTTTTTAATGGATCTTACCCGCCCCATTATTTATCTCTGTGACAGTGAGTTATAGTCAGTTTTAGCTTTCTGCTAAGCAACAGTGTTTCTTCTTCCTCTAATGCACAATATTTCTTTATTTAGTCCCAACAAGTTGATTCCAGCTTTTGACCACATGGATAGTGTTTTGCTAGAATATGCTTTATTCTGTTAATAGCACCTTTATTTTTAGTCTGATTGTATCCATCCATCTAGTTGTTGGTTGCGCTCTTGCTCTTTTACCTTCCAGGCATAAGTCATTTGAAATGAATGGGTTGAGTGCCAGCTCTCGTCTGCACTCTGGATAGCACCTCTGCACAGTTTTTTCTATTTTCCTCTACATCACCAAAGCCCTCTTGCTATCTGGGTTAGAGTGTAAAGTAGTGAACATTATAATATTAGAATAAAACCGATTCTCTGTATTTAACAGATTAATCTGATTAGTCTGAATCGCGGACAGCCGTAGCAGCTATAAAATTGCAAATCTTGATAATAACATAAAAGGTTTAAACCTAAGCTTAGGTTCAGTGTACTGTAGTGATATATTCCAGTTTCACTATGGCTCCCACAGACAAAAGGAAATTGAATCTATAGAATGAGATGTCCGATTCATTTGAACAGTTTGAACGAATGGGTTCAGGAAAACGATCAACTTTTCATGGCTTGTCATGTGCAAGCTGTTCAACAACTGCCATATGGACTATGAAAACTGCTGCATCTTACTCTCATGAGATTATTTTGGCATATTTCATCATAAGATGCCAGCATGCACTGTACCAAGCCAGGCAGCGACCAGCCTGCAGGGTTCTGTGTGAATTTGAACTGATAGAAACTCATTTCTCCCCACCATCCCTGGCCATGCAGCACGTGTTATTTAAATGTAGGTGAAATGCTGACTAGTGATTAAGTACAATAATCCTGTTGTGCTTTGTAAATTATTTACGTAAGCTTAAATCTATGCTCTGTGGTGGGGACTAATGAAGTGTACAGAGAAACATATGTACTACAGTCTACTGAAGGGCACCTGTATTGTAAGTGGAGCTGATAACATGAACAGTGATTGTAGAGACAAGGAGGTGATATTATGGCTCATCAGTGTAAGTTAGAATAGAATTTAAGAGAATAGGAATAGCTAATAACATATTTGCATATGCATATAAGACAGATGTGTTGCATTTATTGCACAAAATGCTATTACTGTACAATCAGTATGGCTCTAATGTGTAGTGTTAGCAGTGTGAGGTAGTTTACAGTATGAGGGAGTTTAGTTCACAATGAGTCTAAATCAGACAAGTAGTGTCAGCAATATTCAGTATTCACAGTCAAAAGCACATAAACGTATCACATATTACACAGAGAGTATCTACAAAATACAGCAGTCTGTATATTGTAATATGATATGATTGAACACATTTCAGACAGGACTGTCATGTCAGAGTGTAAAAGTACAGTATTTACAGTCAGAGCTGTTTCAGAGATAAAAACAAGGAACACTCCATACCAGTGACCTTCTCGGTTTCTAGTACTATTCAGTCAAACATTCCTTCAGAGGGCTGAAAAATGTAGTAGAATTATTTAACAGTGTGACTGGTGCCTTTCAAATGTCAGAAAAACAAGTTTGAAACAAAGAATGTCCTTCTGACATTAGGCCAAGGAAAATCCATCACATGTATGTCAAAATAAATAATTATGCTTTTATAGGACCATACAGGGCCATTTGTGGTTTAGGACCATACCACTTGAGCTGAACAGACTTTTAAATATTTTTATAGAATATAGGGAACAGTAAATTTATCAACTGAGGAATGTCTGCACAATGAGTCCTCCAAAAGGCACCACAGTGCATTTAGCACCATGAAGCCAAAATCATGTGTTAGCTGCCATGTAAGAAATTGGCAAGTTGCTCCACTTTTGGAACAGAACATTTGGAGAATGTTAATACTTGCTTTTAGAGGTTTGCTATTCCAAATTACAGAAATATCAGGAGCAGGAGACTTTGTTCATTGAAGTTTTGTGTTTTCTGAAAAGACGCTGATTTTCTGCTCTGGAATGTGAGCTCTCCATCTCCTTTGGGGGTTTTCATAGTCACAAACACACAGAAAAATGTTTGTCATTGTCTAGCATGTTAAATGAAGAAATGGGTCATGAATTCCACAGCATTGGGTAATAAGTGGTACATTATACATTCAAATGGACTGGCTTTCTAAGCCATCTTTCTTTATTCTGTATATGGTGATGAGTAGTTCCTCCATGTTTATAGTTCTGACACTGTAGTTAAAAATGCTCCACTAAGGCACTGCAGTAATTACACATTAGATCTCAGTACTTAGTGATAAGTCATTCTCTTGCTTATAGATGGTGCTGCTATGTGATGCTCCACGCGGACCAGGACGGGGAAAAGCTCCAGGCCCTGCTTCGGCTATTGACTGAGCTGCTGGAGAGAGTACGTGTGGTGGAGGCCCTTAGCACTGTCCCGCAGATGTACTGCCTGGCTGTGGTAGAGGTGGTCCGCAGAAAAATGTTTATCAAACACTACAGAGAGGTAAAGCAAATATTAAACATGTACACCATATCATATTAAAATTAAACATGTGACTGTGAAAGGTAATAGCTTTGGAAAATCACCATTTAAATGACTGGAAATACCTTAAAAATTGCGATCAGCTGATTATGTAATTGTGACAGCCCTACTGAACTAACCGTCGTGGACAGAAGTTTTGTATCAGAGACTGATTTTCACAGTTTGCTGCTTCAGTGTTTTGTCAGATGTTTCTGTGGTATACAGAAGTTCAGTTATAAGCATTTTATAAGTTTTTCACTTTCAGAGGTAAATACATCAATTTCATGCAAAGACTCCATATTGATGCTTCTTTTTCAATACTTCTGCAATTCACCCTGGCATGCTGGATATCAACTTCTGAGCCAAATCCTGACTGATGGCAACCCATTCTAGCCTAATCAGTGCTTGGAGTTTATCACCATTTCTGTTTTGTTTGTCTACCTGCTTTTTGAGGATTGACTTCAGGTCTGGGGAGTTTCCTGGCCGTGGACCCAACACTTCAGTGTTTCCCAGAGACACTTGGTTATCACTTTTGGCTTGTGACATGGTGCTCCATCATGCTGGAGAAAGAATTGTGCATCACCAAATTGCTCCTGGATCGTTGAGAGAAGTTGCTCTTGGAGGACGTTTTTATGCCATTGTTTATTCATGGCACTGTTTTTTAGGCATAATTTTGAGTGAGCCCACTCCTGTGAATGAGAATCAACCCAACACATGAATGGTCTCAGGGTGCTTCACTGTTGGCATAACACAGCGCTCACCTTTTCTTCTCCAGACTATCATTTTTCCAGATGTCCCAAACAGTCTGACGGGGGCTTCATCAGAGAAAATAACTGCAGTCCAATCCCTGTACTTTGATGTTTTTCTCGACAGCAGGCCATTCTCCAAAAGCCTTTGCCTCGTGCATGCAGATGCACTTGCATCTGCCTGCTGCACTGGTGGTGACCCAATCCAATATCTGAATCTTCTTTAGAACTGGCACTTGCTAGGCTTTTTTGGGCACCCTGAGGCCTTCTTTCCAGTACCTGAACCTCTCTCCTTTAAGTTCTTGATGATCCAGTAAATGGCTGATTTAGGTGCAGTCTTACAAGCAGCCTTGTTTTTGCCTGTGAAGTGCTTTTAATTAATGCAAAGCCATAATGACTGCATGTGTTTCCTTAGAGGGAATGTTGGTTAACCGAAGAAGACAATGATTTCAACATTTTTAAAGCAACCAGTCTGAGTAATATCAGCTGCCTCGTCTTCATTACATTCTTCTGATCTAAAGAGAAGATCATTGAAATGATGTTAGCAGGTCATATTGTGGTAGGGCTGAAGTGCCATGGAAGTTTGTTTTTTTTTTATATTTTTTTATTTTTATTTTGTGATTCAGTTCATTTTCACACATGGCAAGGAATGACTGCATTTATTTGCAAATCATCTGATCACTATTCAAAACAATGTAAAGTTCATGCAAATTGCCACCATGAAAACTGAAGCAGCAAACTTTGTGAAAACCAAAACTTGTCAGTCTGAAAACGTTTGTCTACATGATGTTAATCATAATAAGATCTCATTGTTCACTATGAGTGTCACAATTACTCCATATACTTTTAAGGCAGTAATAGATATTTATTTACAGAAGTAAGTTTCCCAGTTTAAAAGCTGTTGAATAATGAGCTTTAAGATGTTAGACATGGCCTTTTGTCATGTGAATGTATGACTGCCATAGTGTAAAGGAGATAACAGATATAAGATGTATCATAATGTTATAACACAAGAGGAAGAAAAGTTCTTTTTCACTCCTGATTCTTAGTGTTTCTTTCTCTGGGCTTTATCAGAGGTCTGGACCCAGATTTCTATAAAGCTACTCTGTGGCAACATCAGTTGCTACACAAAAATACATTTGAACTGAATATAGACAGCTGCTCACAGCCTTCTGGCTTCCGTTTGTTTTTATTCTTATAGCATTTTTACAAAGACCTGTTTTCACTGAGAATGTGATCTTTGGTTGTGTTTCTCCAGTGGGCCAATGCCCTGGTTAAAGATGGAAAAAACCTTTATGAAGCAGAGAAGGCCAAAAGGGAAACGTTTGGCAAGTTGTTCAGTGAGTATGAGTTTATAGTTATTAGTGATGTCACAGAGTTACTGATCAAGTCAAAATGGTTGTAGAAGTCAGGTTCTTTTTGAAACTAGTTGAGAAAATTCTCTTTTTTCTGCTTTGTAGGAAAGTCTTTCCTCAGAAATCGCTTGTTTCGAGGACTTGACTCATGGCCTCCCTCATCATTTTGTGTAAGTTTTTGAAACTGCCAGTGCAGTACAGTATATACAGCATATTTGATAGTTTTTGCTTTAATTTTAGGCCACTGTAATGACATTTATTTCCCTGTGGATTTTAGACTAGAAAGCCTCGCAAGTTTGACTTTGAGCTTCCAGACATCTCCATCAGTGACCTGCAGTATCTGAAGAGCTGCTGTCCTGTTGAAGTACAGCCTTTCCTCAGGTAAGTGCAGTGAAGAGTTGTTTGTATGTTGCTAAAATGTTTTTTTGTAATAAAGTCCTAAAACTGGGTTGTTCCATTCTGCCTGCGAATGGCAAAATATGTACAGTGAGGAAAATAAGTATTTGAACACACTGCGAATTTGCAAGTTCTCCCACTTAGAAATCAAGGAGGGGTCTGAAATGTTCATCTTAGGTACATGTCCACTGTGAGAGACATAATCTAAAAGAAAAAATCCAGAAATCACAATGTATGATTTTTTTTATAATTTATTTGTGTTACTGCTGCAAATA
>BRDA01005281.1:0-23147 GCA_036984385.1 Crenuchus spilurus
TATATATATATATATATATATGCAGTACTACAGTACTGCAGTATATATGCTGTATACATATATAATTTAAACTACCTAGTCAGGTTGCAGGAACAAACCTATTTATGCAGTTAATCTATTATAAATGTTACATACTTTACTGATTATGACATATACATGAATGATTTGATTGAATTTTACTTCTTGCTGTGAAAATACTAAATAATAAATAATACATTGCTTTTTTGAATTAAAAAAGTGCATTAATTAAACAGCTAAAATAAGTACTGCTATCACATCAAGTTGATAAAGCACATAACTCATGTCATTATTCCCAAGGTTGTTCTTTTGTCAATTTAGTTTAGCAGTGTTTTGAAGACAATGGCAAGAGCTAAAGAGCAGTTTTATATTTCATATGTAAAGCTATTGCAAATGGACAGAAACAATCTACTCAGTCTTAATTAAAAGCATTCTGCATAACCAAAGCATGTGACAGTTGGTGGATATATAAGTGTATAATGTACCATATGTACACATGATGAAGCTGTGCCCATGGGTCATGTCACACCGTGGTAACATATGTCTCCTCCTTCTATGTCTCCATCCTTTAGGTCGTCCCCTCCCTCCCTCCACTGCCACATCCAGCCTGCTGCCCCCAGCTCCCTCTCCTCCCTCGGCCCCCCTCCACCCAGCTCCGCCCACCATCAGAGAGTGCCAGGTGCCCCTGCTGGACAGCAGCTCCTCACACACTATGCTGGAGCCCCACCCAGAGGACCAAATCTCCCCAAACTCATATCTTCTCCGGGCCCAGACCACCACTGGTAAGCTCCGCCCCTTGTACCATTTTTCCATGCATGTGTCACTGTATCTTCTATCCACTGAGCTCTTTGATATGATGTCTCAGTGATATGTAAACAATAATTAGGGACACACAAGGATGTTTCTGGGCTGGAATGAAACAGAAAGTAGTTGAACTATTACAGGTGTATGTATCATATATGTATATACAGTATCATATATATATATATATATATATATATATATATATATATATATATATATATATATATATATATATATATATATATATATATATATATATATATATATATATATATATGTATATACTCTATTATAGCTGCTTTAATCAAATGGGATTTGGGATTCAATACCCCCTCAGCTACTTGTGCTTTATTTCATCCCAACTATATGCCTACAGTATATATAGCAGATGGCTATGATGTGAAAAATGATGGATAGTGATACCATGTTAATTGATTTGCTTTAAAACTAGATCTTCAGCTATTCTCTTCATTCATTCACTAAAACCCGTCCAAAAACTTTGTAGCTGTGTTACTTATAAAAGAGCAAGTTCAAATGTCTTCATCACATTCCTGCTGAAGCTCTTTCTCTTCTGCACAGCAGAGCTACAGTACATTGCATATTCTACAGAGTAACAGTGCCCCTATTGTGCTTGACTTGAAGAACCAACTTTTTAGGGAGCAGATCTAAATATAACGTTCTTCACTGTGCTCAGGAACAACAGTACAACTCTACTCATTTATACCCTGATATACACCTCACTGCTTATTTATGCAAATGAGGTAAACACTGACATGAGGCACAGGTACTGATTGTGACATGCCCATGGCCAAGCTACTCAATTAAGATTCAGTACTCGAAGGAACATGTAGCAGGAGATTATTACAGCAGTTAAATAGACCAGAGAGGGAGATAATCACTTTTACATTTTAAAAGCCTGCAACTTCTGCTTGTGTTTTATTGACACATCCAAAAAGAAGACAACAGCTGGCACGGAATGTAGCTCACTTCACTGTAAAATAAAGTGTTAAATTAAACAGTGCCAGACTGGCACACTTTTGAAAATAAAGAAATAAAGTCAAATACACAAACTCAGACATACACTGAGGAAAATAAGTATTTGAACACCCTGTGAATTTGCAAGTTCTCCCACTTAGAAATCATGGAGGGTTCTGAAATTTTCATCTTAGCTACATGTCCACTGTGAGAGACATAATCTAAAAGAAATAATCCAGAAATCACAATGTATGATTTTTTAATAATTTATTTGTGTGTTGTGTGATTTTTTCTTTTAGATTATGTCTCTCACAGTGGACATGCACCTAAGATGAAAATTTCAGACTCCTCCATGATTTCTAAGTGGGAGAACTTGCAAATTTGCAGGGTGTTCAAATACTTATTTTCTTCACTGTAAAATCAAAACAAGTACCTTACTTTTTTCAGAATAGTTGACTTCAACACAACTTGCCCACTTATAACTCAGTTACATTCTGGCAAATATTGTTCTACTAATCAGTGAATGAAATATTAGACTCATTACAATCTAAAGGTCTGTAGTGGCGTCTGAAGTTAGGTTTGGCTAATGCTCTGCGTTGTTCTGCCTCTGCAGATGGAATAAGGCTATGAGTTGCTACAGCACAGCTGTGCTCATTTTGAGTAATTAATGCTCTCTCTGTGCGGCAGAGCCCTCCAAACTCTCACCCTGCATCGAAATCTGCAATCCAGGCGATATATTTAGCAAAGGGGAGGGAGAAAAAATCTGTTAATGTAATTTTGGCTGGAATATAATCTATTGTTAATGGTATTAGCCTCTCCTTTGATCTACTATAAATCTTTATTACGTCTGATCAGGGGCCCAAGTTCAAGAGCAACGTGATTATAACCCTTTTAAAATGACATTACATCATGCCTCTAATTGGTTTACTGTTTGGTGGGGTAACATCAATCACTGGCAGCCTAAACCACACTGTAAATAAATTCACCTCAGCATCAGCAGCACAAACCTTCTGGAGAGAATAAGAAGTAATGAGAAATGAGGAAGAGTCTGGACATGCAAGAGGATATTAGGTTAGTTACTTCATAGCTATGTTCAGTTACTTCAGCAATGTGCATTTTTATCCTCTTACCCTCTTTATCTTCAGTTAAGAAAAGTTTTTGGAGGATAAAATTCTGGAGGATACAATTGGAAAAAAAAATATTATTATTATTATTATTATTATTATTATTATTATTATTATTATTATTATTATTATTATTACTTAATTGTCTAATTATAAGCAAATATAATTCTGCTAGAATACAGTTTCTGTTTTTTTACTGTAGTCTGCCTGCATGAAAACAAGTGTTTTGAGTACTGTAAACTTGGGAGAAGTGCAGTAGCACTTCTTGCTAATTTAACAAAGCTTTATTAAATAGAATTAAATGTAATATATTTTTGTTAAATTTTTCCTGCAGTGATAACATTCAATCAAGAACTCTATGAAAGCTTGCAATTAGTTCAAGAACAACTCAGTCAATAATTAGCTTATTAACACGCAGCCTCTGCGAGTGTTTGTGTTTATGATTTTGAGAATGACATCTGTGTGTGTGTGTGTGTGTGTGTGTGTGTGTGTGTGTGCGTGTGCGTGTGTGTGTCCAAGTTCAATTAAATGTCCTGTGATCTTGTTGAGGGTGATCGCTGTGCAGGAAATGAGGTTTCTGCCCAATAACCCAGCCCACTGAGGCAGAAAGACAGCCACGATTACAAAGAGGAAGTCAGCTACAATGTGTGTGCGTGTGTGTGTGTGTTTCATTGACTATACTTCATGTAGAAACACATTAATTCTAAAATTCTCTACCATTGTAAATTTGTAAATAATAATAATAATAATAATAATAATAATTAACTTCCATGTACTGACATAAAATAATTTTAAATTGCCTTCTTTTATAATGAGTCCCGGACATTATCTTCTGGAGTTCAGAGTACTCTTATTGGTCATTCATTAAAGCTATCATTTGTTAGCAGATCTTGAAGATTAACCTGTTAAACTGATTGTAGATTCATCTCAGGGAGGTTCAGCCTTTGAGTTGAAAGCAGACATCCCTGAAATACTAACACACACTTATAAACTCTTCCAAACTTTATATACACCAGTCAAACATTTGTCATTAATGTTTTTGTAAACAGAAGCAAGTACATAAACATTTTATACAAAAAAAAAAAAAAGAAAAAAAAAGAGCTCAACTGGCTGTGACAGATTGTATGTCCAGCGCAGGGTTGGTCAAATGTATCTCCATCACCATTCAATTCAAAACAGCTGCTCTCTTCACTACACTTCTCTTTCTCTAACACTTCTCTTGCATACCATTCAAATTAGCCATTATCTTACTTTTATCTCACCTCTCCTTTTTTTTTCTTTTTAACTCTCAGATATAATTTCCTACACATTTTCTGTCAATGATGCTTTTTCAGGTTGTGCATGCTGTAAACTACCAATCAGAGAAGAGCTCATTAAAAAGTATGCATGTGCTCACCATAAAAAGTAAAATGTCTTTTTCTAGGAGGAGGCTAAATTTTCGGCATGTAAACCCATATCTGGGCATTTTTCTTCTGAACCAAAGTCACATTCCTTCTGTCTAAACATCAGAGAACAATTTAAAGTGAACAGAAAAATACATTCCAGTACCTCTTTAAAAGGCTATAGAGACTACACACTAAGCATATTAAATATATTTTATCAGCGAAGGACAGCAAAGTAACTCAGTTAATTATTAATACATCATCATAAACTAGCTGTGGCTCACTCCAAAATATGAATATCCAGAATATAAGAATTCCAAAGAAGGGTCAGTGAAGTATCTGGTTCAAACCAACCTTTCAAAGTAATTTTTTGGAGGCTGTTAACCTTTGTGTTTTTCTTTTTTTCTTTTTGTACAAAACTACTTTCTGCAAACTTCTGCTTTTACTCTTACTAACATATGTGTACATATGCAATACTACTATAACTACTACTAAAAAAATAATAATAAAAAAATAAAAATATATAATAATAATAAAGAAAAGACAGGTGTGTTGTAATGAAAATGAGTGATGTCCACTGATTAAATGCAGTCTTTCTGCACTTTTAAAGAGGTAAAACCCAGATATTCATAAAATTTGTAATGAATGTGTCACAGAACTGCAAGCTATCCAGATGGTATGAGAGAGGATTGAACCCTCTCTGGATTGTGGCCCCATTTTAAGAAAAACCCAGAGCTGAAAGCCACAAGGTTGGACTTGAATGCAGAGTAAGGAGGCGGCAAATTAATAAAAAGGGGAAAAATTTATTATTAAATGCCCCAACCAGGGATTCAGACCTGGAAGCGAGTATCCTAACTGCTCTGGGTGAAATGCCACCAGGGGTTGTGACCAGCCCCACATGCTACTGGAGGTGTGACAGTGTGAGGGGTCCACAACAAATCTTATTGAATTACAGCCTTTGCTTGCCCAGCTTAAGAATTACAGATGCACTTATTTACTCACGCACACTCACACATACACACACACTACATACACCCTTACAATAACAAAGAACAGTAGACTCTGCCCTCCCAAAGATGATGTCACTGTGAGGCCACAGAGAGGAAATTGAGATATAGTATAGTAGGAGAAAGAATGAGGCACCCCATGAGAAATATAGTTTACCGGTGAAGTCTGATTGTGAAGTTCATGGAGAAAGAACATAATGGCTCCTAAGCCTCTAAGAAAGCCAGTGACCAGCTGAACATAATAAGCTGATGACTGCCTCTAGGAGCGGAAAACGTCCTGCCCCAGTGACCAATAGCCGCTCAGCCAGGGGCGGTCCACTACAAGAACCAATATGAAATGAGGCCAGCCTCAGCAGCATAGATGCTGAGCTGGAGGATGTACCAGAAGGAAGGGGCCCACCGTCGCAGCCAATTGCCTCTCAGCTGGGACAGCCTGTTATAGAATGACAAATAGTTTCTTCATGCAGAATAAAGTTGGGATTTCAAATTCAATTAAGCTGCTTTATTTTAGGGCTTTAGTGAATTTGTAGCCCTTTAGAGAAGGGAAGCATACAGTATGTTACGACTACATAAGTGTTAAGTCTTTTCTTTGATGCAAAATCAGTTGTATTTGAATCATACCCTAATAAGAGTAAGCTTGGATATAAAGGGATATTCACATGTAGGCAATCAGCTACAGTCAATTTTTATCCAAAAATAAAATGGCAGTGAAAATCTCACAAATGGACTGAGATGAGCAGAGAAACTGCTCAGGCTGGACAAAACCGCCGGAGGTCTGCTGTCGACCTTTGTGAGGCTCAGTAATTCTCAAAAGTGTCCTGACAGAGCTCCTGGAAAGCACATTCAGATGGAGGGGACTGGGGAGGGATAGTGAGCTGGTGCAAATGTCTCGTATCTTAAGCCATTCATTATAAATGGGAATCGAGGCCTATTTTTAGCTGCCTAGGATGTAGCACACCCCTGCTAGGAAAATCAGCCTTGCTTACTAATGCTTCCAGTGTTTATGCTGATCATTGTTTTTGTGGAAACACTTCCTCACGACCAATTTCCTTTTTAAAAGCTAATCTTAAAGCTAAGCAATTAATAAAGTGCTGGTGGTATTGTTTTGTGTGTGTGACATAAAGCCATTTCTCCATACTGTAAATACTCTACCACGTGTGTGTGTGTGTGTTTGTTTACATGTGTGGGTGTGAGTGGGCAGGCTGTGGAGTGTCTCATTGAAAAGGCTGTTTATTTTTAGGCTGATTTTGAGGACTCTCTCTCTCTATCTGACAGACTATTATTGCTCATTAGAGCAGATGAGCAGGCCGGGCAGATGCTGACTGTGTGAGGAACATTTCAGCCCCGCAACCTTTTCTTCACCGTCATCACCAGAGCAGTCGAGACTTTTAATTAAATCTCTCAGAGAAATAGAGAGATCAAGGGGACGTACCTTCCACATGGGCTGCTGTGTCCCTGAGAGAGAGAGAGATAGATAGAGAGAGACAGAGAGAGAGAACGAGAGAGAGAGACAGAGAGAGAGAACGAGAGAGAGAGACAGAGAGAGAGAACGAGACCGAGAGCGAGAGCGAGAGAGAGAGAGAGAGAGAGAGAGAGAGAGAGAGAGAGAGAGATTAGTCTTCAAAGGCTGATCAAGAGTGATCAAAAGAGTCGTGAAAGGGAAAAAAAGAAAAAGACAACAGTTCATGATTGATAGATAGAGATAAAGACAAACAGAGAGTGAAAAAGAGAGATTTAAAGAAGAAAAGAGTAAATGAGAGAACAAAATATAATTAAAGAAACCGAGTGCAGAAGAACAGATCAAGACTGATGAAGAGTTAGAGAGAGAGAGAGAGAGAGAGAGAGAGAGAGAAAGATTAGCGAACAAAATGTTGAAAAAAGACGAGAGAATAAAACAGAGACAATATAGCAAAACGAGATATAAAAGGAGACGGAGAGACTAGTTAAGACAGTGAGAGAGGAGAAGAAGAAGAAGACTGAAAAGACAGACAGATTAAGACTTACAGAGAGAGAGATAAAGACAGTGAGAGAAAGAAAAAGAAAGAAGAAAAGAATGTGCAGCGAGAGAAAATAAAAACAAAAGGAGACAGAGAGAGATGACTGATGAAGATAGAAGCAGAGAGGAAAAAGATTTAAAAAAGAAAAGAGTAAGAGAGTGGTGAGAGAGAGAAAAAGACAACGACATAAATAGAAAGATATAGGTAGAAAAGGAAAAGAGTAAGAGAGTGGTGAGAGAGAGCAAGAAAAAAGAAAAATGGAAATGAGATTCTGTATAATGAAGAAAAGAGCATGAGCATGCAATGAAAGAAGAAAGAAAAGGAGAGACAGATAAAGATAGAGACATAAAGAGAGAGAGAGAGAGAGAGAGAGAGAGAGAGAGAGAGAGAGAGAGAGAGACCTTGCCTCTAGCTGCTGAGTAGGCATCTTTTCTAGCTTTGTGCTTGTGACGCTGGTGTTGAACCGCAGAAAATGTCAATAAACAGTTTAGTGAGCGCGAGCCCGGAGAGAACTCCAGCTACTGCTGCTGCTGCCGCCACAGAGCTTCCAGAGTGTCACTGAGAGATTAATGTAGGGTGCTGAAAACACAACATCCTCCACCCTCACACACACACACACACACACACACAGCATATGCATCTCAGACACAGACAGAGAGAAGGACAGTCAGTATTGCTGTTGTTATTAACTCTGTGACTAACATCACTTCTGATTAATATGTTTGTCTGCAGAGTTAAATTTAGTTATGCTTTGACAACACTAATTGACACCAGCATATCAATTGCATCCATGACTAAATTGACCTGTTCAAGGTCTGCCCACCAATGCTCTCCTTCACAGCTATAGGGTTTCACATAATGTAAGGTTCTATACTGTGTAAAAGTTCTATATTTCACATATTGTAGTTTATATAACAATTGAAGTTTTTTCTAGAAGAAACTTTCAGTGGCTGATTCATTAGAGATGAGATGTGTGAGTGAAGAACTTTTTTTCCACATCCACATATCTGTTTTTAACCTTATTATGAAGACATACAGAGTGTCTGATTCTGTTATTGAGTATAATAGTGAGTAAATATGTCATAACTGTTTAACTGTTTAACACACTGTCACTTTTAGTTAAAGATTTAGACACTTTTGGAAAAAGTAAATAGCTTTGCTGGATCTTCACCATTGGCAAAATTACAAAAACAGCATTCCGAGAGAGAATTCAAGGGAAAACACTGTAGCAGAAGGAACAATAAGTAAACATTGTTGAAGGGTTAAACAAAAGGCGAGGTCATAAACACAGAAAAACATGATAATCAAACAGGGAAAAAGGCTCAGTACACTCTAGAGGCAGAAACAATACTTTGCAAAGGGGAAATGAGAGTAAACAGTATAAATAGTGTCTCTGATTGGAACCAGGTGCGAACAATATATTACTCTAGAGAGGCCAATCTGCTAAATGGTCAGTGATTGGGTTCTGTTGTCACGTGATCATCAGGTGGATTCTGGGAGTTCCCTATGTTAGGAGAGCTATGCGGTGGCATGACACACCTAGAATGTGAAAAATTAGCTTAAACTAAACATAGTAGTAAAGTAACTAAATGGTGCAGAAATGTATTATTATAATTTGATGTTGATATGTTGTCACATTCTTTGTGGTATTGGGCTCTTTTTTATTGTAGCACTGTGATGAGAAGTGGCATTTGGCATGTTCAGTGTGAGGTAGCCTTTAGAATAGAGAGATTGTTTTTTGTCATGCAGTTGTGTTCATGTTAACCTGATAGTAAATGTTTTGTTATTTTCTCAAATAATTTCACCCATGAATCCTCCATTTGCATTGTGATAAAAATCAAATGGGTGTTTAAGTGTGGGATATAATAACTGAAAACCCACCCAGGAGGCAGAGGTGTCCATGCATAGATGACACTTCCTGACTTGTGTCACTCGTCACTGTTCTGTGCGCACCCTGTAAATGTTCATTGTAATTATATATTTTTTAAAAGTCACAAGCTGCATGTAACTGTGTCACTAATTAACTGGTCAGCCTATTATTAATTTTTTTCAGTTGCAAATTTTAGGTGCTGATGTACAAACACATTTTGTTTTTTTATGTTTTAATTTGAGCTATGCATTTAAAAGCTATTTAATTAAAAGCCAACTTACTGTCATATCTGTTTTTTTTATTCTGTTAATCTGTGGTGTAGTGTTATTTGGTAGTGCTGATATTGAGATTAGGCCATCCCAAAAATTTTTTTTTTTTATTACATAGCTTAATGTTGGCAGGTATTTGTTGATTTTCAACAGTGTCAACAAACAAAAGACAAGTTTCAAAAGGAACTAATACAGAATAGAGGAGATTCAGATGACATTTGAAACATAGCTTTGTTTAATTTATATTTAAGTTATTTCAACATTACAATATATAGGAATAATTATTTAATCCAAAATGTGCTTGGATTGTTGTCAGCTTTGAAACATAGTTGGTGATTTTTTTCCCTGCCTTCAACCCTGCAAATACTACATATTTCTAATGTATTTATAGTTTTGAAATAAAATGGTTAGTGATGCACTGAAATGAACATTTTTGGCATTTTTCAGTTTTTTTATTTATATATATCCTTATCAAAGCTAAACTATCCTTAGTAGCTAAACTATTTCCCAAAATTCTTGTAGTTTGTCAGGAATGAATGTCTGTATTTACAGTACTCAGGTGGTTTGACATCATTAGGTTTAATAACATGAGTTTAATTGATTATTCTTTTTTGATTTGTATATAAAACAAATGTTAGACAAATGACATGACAAGACACTAATATATGAATATGTATGAAGATGCATGTGTTACATTATTACTAATACTTCATAAAAAAAAAAAAAAAAAAAAAAAACATGAAGCACAATTATGAAAATGTCTAAAATGAATTATAAGTCACATGGATATTTTGTGTGTTTAATTTGAGTGTCATTGTCATGTCTTATACTGCAGTCGTTGGAGCAAACACAACACAAGCTAACAAACACAACACATGCTAATAAACAACACAAGCTAACACAAACACAGCACAAGCTAACACAAACACAACGCTTAGCGGCTCTATTCTGACTTTACCATAACTAGTATAGTTTATTAAAGGTTGTGGTTGTAGTTAGTTGTCTGTGTTTTGTTAACTTGTGAAGAAAAGCAGAATTCTGAATGTCCAAAAAGGTAACAGTGTCATTAAAAACCTAATTTTTCAGTATAAATTGTTCAGTCTTCTCACTTATTTGGCTGAACACCAAAAGTGTTGGGTTTTTTGGGGGTTTTTTTTGCCTTTTTCGGTTGAATAATGTTGCTTGCTGAATATTTTGTGCATCACTAAAAATATCCTTTGCTAAGCCTTGAATGTTCATTAAAACTGACACCCATAAATTCCCAATAGGAATATGACATTCCCAAAAGACATGTTAAAACATACCTGTAGAGTCAAGCACAGGCTGCAGTCTTGTGTGCATGTGTGAGCTTTGAGTGAGATTTTTGCCAGCATTCTCAGAACAGTTGGTTGCTATGAAAGAATGCATTTGTGGGTTGAACTTAGATAGGTTGAATGACTCTAAATTGAGTGAGATAGAACATTAGCTGCTTAGCATTGACCTGAACCTGACTGTGTGGTTCACCTGTTATTTAAGATGAAACAATTCTTGTAGACCTAGCTTGCTGTCAAATGTCTAGGCAGTGTGGATTCACTAAAGCTTTCAAGCTACACTCACACACAGGTCTCAGTACTTCACTTTGCTTTTATCCTTAACGCTCGCAAACACATGCATGCTCATAATGTGCCTGGCAGGCTTTTAGCGGTCAGTTGGAGCATAGCTCCCTCAGTGCACACTGAGCAATGTGGCCATGTTTACACACTCTCCATCTCAGCATGGTGCCTGCCAGTTTACATTTGCACACCATGCTGTGAGTGTGTGCATGTGCAGTTGTGTATTGGAAGACAAATGTCATCGTTTTCTTTCATCCACAAATACTTACATGCTCATGCATATATGCATCACAGATGCTATGAATTGGTTTTATTTAATGCCACACTACATCTAGCATGCCACAGCCCAGCAGTACATATGTTTGGTAACAACAATTCTCAATCACTGTTCTCTGACGTGGAAAACTGTGATGTACATGAGACTACAATCAAGCCAGTGACATTTCTTTTACAGGCAGTTTGGCTCTTTTAGTGCTGCCTTGCATATCTGAAGAGCTGCATTCATTTTGTTTTGCTTTGTTCATACTAAATGTTGACAAGACAAATATAGATATGAATCCCGTTCTGTTCGGTGAGCCTTATGCCTTTATTTATATACAGTGCAAGTCTGATTGAAATGCATGCAGTAAAACCTCTTGACAGATTAATTGTTCACTTCTGCATAACAATTTAAGTCCAAACCTAGTGAGAATAGTGAGAGGATTTCTGACTCTCACCTGTGAGTTGCCTAGATAACATGCGCGTGAGGGTCTTTGTGCATTGCTGTTTATTGTACAACGCACACTTTGCAGCATTTTGTTCATACAGTAATGCGGTGGTAAAGCAATGTAATGTTATTTTGCTATGTGAAGTTTCACTGGACAATTGAAGTGGTAGGGTCACCATCATAGATTAGGACATTATCTTTACATTTATTTTAAGGATGCACTGAAAAGAACATTTTTGGCCAAAACTGAACAAAATGAAACATTTGACTGAGTACAGAACACGGTTCTTCATTTCTATAAATGATTATAAAATTAGTAACTAAACTATTTCCCAAAATAAGTCTTGTACTTAGTCAGGAATTAATGTCTGTATTTTAATAAGTTGGTTGGACATCATTAAGTTTAATAACATGAATTGAACGGATTGTTCTTTTATATTTGTATATAAAACAAATGTTAGAAAAATGAAAGAAGACAATAATGTATGAATATGTATGAAGATGCAAATATGTTACATTATTACTTACATTTAATTAAAAACATGAAACAAAATCATGAAAATGGCTAAATTTAATTATGTAAGCCACATGGACGTTTTGTGTGTTTAATGTAAGTGTCATTAACATTTCTACTGGTAATTGTGTGATGGCCCTTAACACTGCAGATGCTAGAGCAAACACAACACAAGCTAACACACACAACAGAAGCAAACACACAACACAAGCTAACAAACACAACACAAGCTAACACAAATACATAGCTAAGTGGCTGTATTCTGGCTTCTTCATAACAGTTGTAGTGTAGTTAAAGGTTGTGGTTGTACTTTGTTGTCATTTATTTCACTACCAATCTGCAACTGTGCTGATGAATCTGTGTTTTCTTAATTGGTGAGGAAAAGCAGAATTCTGAAGGTATAAAAAGGTAACAGTTTCAGTAGAAAACATAACTGTTCAGTATAAATGATTCAGTCTTTTCACTTATTCAGCCAAACACCAAAAGTATGGTCTTTGCCATTTTCGGCCAAATAATTTTGGTTGCCAAATATTCGGTGCACCCCTAATTTATTGTCAATATTGTGAACCAACTTGATTGAGGAACTTTATAGAAGTAATAAGGGGCATATCTATAGCCCAGGCAGCAGTGTTGCTAAACAATAAATTACATAAGAGGTACATTTTGTGTCTACTGCGGTGTCGCAGACAAAAATTGAGAGTGCAAATGTTGTCACACATTCTGTTAGAAAGTTCTATGTTCTGGAGTGTCGCTGTGGTCACAGCTATGTTCACTTTTTAGCTAGCCTACATTGTATAACAATGGCCATATATGATGAGCAAGGAGAGTTGTTATATACTGTTGTACTGTTGTATAATGTGCTAGCATTAAGTCAGCTAAATTTATGATAAAAGTTATAGAAACTTTACCATTATGCATGCAGACAGCTGCCCACTGTATCCAAACCTGTGTACCTGCTTTGTGTTTTGTCACTGATGTGGCACGATGAAAGCTCAAGCATAGTAATCACCTTGACTATAACCTGTGAAGTGGACTTCACAGACTGGTTGCATTCATAGTAAAGTGCCATTGCATTTGTCACACAGCCTTTCAGGACCTCTCAGCAACTAAACTCCACTTCCCAAAGCTCCCTGCATGATCACATGACACAGTGTTCCAGTCACTGGACATTCCAGCGATCCACCTCTCTGGAGTTCCAACCTGTTTCACCTGTTGCTCGTTTAGGACATTTATATAAACTTCTTCTTCACATAGCTTCTGGTTATCAGTTCACACCAAGCAGTTTTGTCTTTACATTGATTGCGCGTGTATTACCTCTGGTTTGTATTTTTTTTGTCATCTTTAGATTTGCCCTTATCCTGTTTTGTTTTTTCATCTATATTTATGATCTTTTCTTTGTCGAAATTTTGGATTTTCCCTTTTGGACCTTTGCCTGCTATCCTTATGTTTTATAAGAATCTCTCATAAACCAGTTTATTAAGTTTTATCCGCACTTGTCTGCCTACTGTCAATTTTTATTTAATCAATATAATACTGATCATGAAGTCACACTGTACTCAAAGGATGGAAATGTTACTGTAGTCAGTTACTGTATTGAAAACTTTTCACTTGGGCTCACTGTAAAGCGTCCACTGCAGAAAGAGCTGATCCTTATATGTGAATTGCTGAGCCAACTGATAACTGACCAATAGGTCAAAAAGTGACAGCACTGCAGTGTGTGGTGTATGGAAATTAACTTTGCTGTAGACCAATAAGTGATAGAGCCCCACATCTGACCATCCTACACACAATGTGTGCTTCTAACCACCGGGAAAAAACACCTTGTTATCAGAGATGAAGAGAGTGTTGGAGCAGAGGATGTGCTCTCAATGGCTGTTTTCTAATTACGCTCTTTCATTTATTGTGAAGCAGACGGAGGCCTGCTGAAATCGCAGTCTCTATTAGCGCCCGCTGTCGAGGGGCTTCTCCCCATTACCTTTAGATTGGATCCTTTATCATCCTAAATTGACATTTATGCTTTTACCCCTATTGTTTCTCCAGTTTTTTGGATGCTAACGCCCAGCGATTTGTTTTCATTTGTGTCGCTCGACCAAGTGTCCCATGATGCCCCACATCTCACTCATTCTGTCATAGCCGTACGACCACAAAAAGATGGAGAGAGTGAAAAACTGAGAGGGACCAACTCCATCTGCTATAACAAAAATATTTATCCAATGTTAAGCTGTAGTTATGTCAGTCTATTGCCTCACTATTTTTGCTGTTGTGTTGAAGCTTTTTTTGGTGATTTTTGGCAGTTCTTGTGTTTTTGGTGTGATTGTGGTTATAGAAGGAACATAGTAATTCATTAAAATTGCTAACTAGCTAGCTAGTTTGTTTTTTACATAAGCAGCAGGAAACTGAGGAGGAGATCCTGCATTTGGCTTTCATGAATTTGCAGCATTCTAGTTGTAGATGAACATGGTGTGAAATTAAGTAGCATTGGTAGTGTCCTCACAAGCTTCCTCTGTCAATTAATCAAGTAAGTTTTATTCACGTCTGATCTGAATGCATAATCCATTTCTCTTCCTTTTCTTCACTGCAAATGCCTTAAATAGGTTTGTGGTTTGATTCTTTTCTATTTGAATAAGTGGCAGACAGATTGCAGTGGGGCTGCTTTGTGTTAGGATATCAGGAGGAATGTCCTCTATATTGTGCAAAAATAATGCTATAAAATTGCAGTGCAATTTCAACAACAAGCTAATGTATTCTTCCACTGCAGCTGAATGGAGTAAACAGCAGTGCATTGTGGGTGTCTCCTTCTTTTCAGAGGCTAACAGCCCTTGATGTACAGCACTTTGTGTCCCATTGAAATACCTCTCGGGAATCAAGGTGTTGTCATCAGTCAACAATCCAGACAGGTGGCGTTTGGGATCAGATGTGGCTTAGCGGTTAAGGGCTCCTCACATGGGGCACCGCTGTACTAAAGGGTTTCATTCCCAGGTGGGAATCAGGGATTTAGCTTTTATATTGCAGCACTGCCAATATCTCTGTCCTCCTATTGTGCTACTGTCATATATGTGATATATATTTTATGGCAGAAGAGCAGATGTAGAAGTCTTCTGAAGAAAATGACTGTGTTAATTTAATGAAAAATTGTCCTTGAGATGTGCATTACATGTGTGTAATTAACCACATTGTAAATGATAATGTGAAGCTGCATGAGTAGAGGTGGTCTGTCTGACAGGGAGGCAGTGGAGGTGAAGAAGGACAGAGAGCTATCTGTATGCTGCTGGTGTCACACACACACACACACACACACACACACACACACACACACACTCAAAGAGTGACTACACAGCCATTTCACACTCAGCCACTTGCACAGTGAAAGCTGATGATGCGTGCAGAGATTGCATATGAAGAATGCTTCTTCATGAATATGAAAACAACTTTTTCAACAGTCTTGAAAGGGCTGATGGGATACTGTGAGGCCTCTCCCTCTCCTTCTCTCTCTCTCGCCACTTTTTTGCCTGCATTGCTCATTCTTTTCCTCCAGCTTAAGAAAACAGAAGATTTGTCTCTGCTGCTATCCTTGAAAGCATTGACTAAAGGTTCTGCATGTGCGTCGGCGCGTTTCTGAAGAATCAGGAAAATAAATGCACTTCATCATTTTAACGATGTGTATTACACTCTCTGCTTGAGGCCGGTGATGTGAACGAGCCAGAGTGTGCGTTTAAATTAAGCAGACTATAATGGGCATATTCAGAAAAGTAATCTCAGAGCGATTTAGAGCAGCGACAGCTTTAATTAGTCTGTGTTGTCAAAAAAGAAGAACAGCCGTCTTTCAGAATGGACTCATGATATTTTTTAGAATGGACTCATGATAGCAGTACAGAAAGGGTTAAAGGAGGGCCTGCTGGCTCTTTCTCTAGTGCCATGTGTTGTGTTGCTGTTTGAACAGGAACTGTGTTGAACACTCATCTCCTTCACAAGCCTCATAGATATCATGAGGGTTTATTTGTAGTATGAGGGGCTGTGTGACATTGGTGTCAGGTTCATTAGTCATATGTTTTAGAGGATGCACAATTACTTGTTTGTCTAGTCTTTTTCTTTCTGCAAAGCTAAAGAATATTTACTGGAGTTAAAGACATTATAGATATGTTATAACATTTTAAATGTTTGTAAAGTTCTTGCAGATTCTTGCAATTTAGGGACACTTTATTTTGGGCATAGCAAATAATATTTTATTTTTGCTATATTTCAGCATAGTCTTACTCTGGCCTCCCTCAGCACCACTGTTACATCAGGTGACCTTTATTTGGCCAGCATCCCTCATTGGCATCCAGCAGACAGATACACCCAGCAGGGCTGACAAATGCAAAATATTTCCACAATGATTCTGTTCTGTGAGCTACGTCTGGAAAACATGTATTTTTGCAAAAATGTATTTTTGTATATGCTTCTGACATATACTTAAACACATACACTGTGCATGCACAGTTTGTCCAGTAAAAAAATTATTAATCATTTTTGAGAGATATTTTATATTTTAGGGGATTCAGTTTTGCAGACAGCAGACATGTAGTACTAAAGCTAATTGTTGTGTCAGCATTCAAATCACTCTAATGCTGCATTCAAATCCAACCAGTGGGAATGTACTAACCAGGGAACAGCCAAGGCATATCCCACCAGTGGGCCTGTACTTATGAAAGGGTTAAACATGGAGGAAAGTTTTCACTTTGATGTTCATTAATAGCAAAAAAAAAGAATGGCAGGCATTGAAGAAGCCTCATCTCAAGTGTTCCTTACCCCACGACCAAGAAAAGAACATGTAAATATAATGCGGAGATGCAATTTGCTTGCATGCTCAAGGCTATAGTCTTAAGTACAGTGTCTTTAATTGGCCTTGAAGTATTGCCAAACTTATTTTGTTTGACTTTGTATTTAGCAAAAAAAATCTAATTAAGCATTGCCCTTCACAGTATAGATCTATTAGTCATATTTACTGAGTGATGCCACAGAAGAACCTCTTGATGTTCCTTTAAGACGTATGGACCTTGTGCACCAATATCTTTCACCAGTATAAGTGTTTATTTTTCTTACATTTGTTCTTAAATATTAATAGAATTGAAGAAAATGCATTAACGATTTGTTTTTCTACAACCAGCTCCCATTCACCCATTACTGACAAACAAATCCCAAATAAGAAAACATTGATGTCTTCAAGGAAATAACAACACAAGTAGGTTTTAAGAAGAAATGTATTCTTAGGAATGGTTGATGAATGAGGCCCTGTGTTTGTAGATGAAATGTGTGATTTTTAGGAGCCTTTTAAAGGTTTATAGTGTACACCAATCTAGACTCCAGTGGTTCGTTGTGGAACCTGGCGTTTTAACATTAACATTAAAAAGAGTGTTCAGACATCTTATTTACAAAACATGTTCATTAAAAAAGCAGCCACTGAAAGGTTTTTTAGGGAAATGAAAGTGGTTCTTATGTGCTGTGTTGCAAATAATGATTTTCCTTGCCTTATTTTTTTAAGAGTTTACCGTTCAGGTGGATTTTTGAGTAATTTTTCTTCTTATCAAGAAGTAATACACATTTTACTTGCTATAGTTTAGCCTTTAAATGACTTACTATTGAACAAGTATTAAGTTTATCAATTACTCCTTTGTGAGGTTAATTGTCACTTAGCTGTGTAAGGAAACTATAGTCACGTTTCCATTGCAGTTTTGCGCAAAACATTATCAATATTCTGTTTTGTTGAAAAAACTATTCGACAAAACAAGTTTCACAATTGCGGTGTTTCCATTAAATGAGAAATACTTTTATAAAATCACATGTGAATATGTTTGTTCTCGCGATAAGTCATTACAAACATGGCGGCAGTGGATGTAAACACATACTTCAGCTTTAAACATACTGCTACCACGGCACTAGCACTCATCATCAGTCATCAGAGGAAACGGCGACTTACCGAGGCTTGGAGTGACAAGCCTCTTATACTTGGGAGCGGCTACGTATGCAGCGTTTTTGGGAAACTGTAGTCGATGATTTTACAGAAGAGCTGTGGAATATATTTTTAACCAGTAAATTCTTTCACTCCAACAAAAATAAGCAGCATAATCTCTCCCTGTGCTTACAGTATTCCAATGTATCACTGTGTCACATGATGCTCCTGTATCATGAGGTGTATCATTTTTCTACTTGAGTACAAGTTTAGGTTGCTCACCTCTGTTATTGGACCTCTAATGCATGTACGTTTTGAGTGTACACTGACAGATGTTCTAGTGTAGAGAGTTTGGTTAGACCTCATCTCTTTCCTCTCACCTCCTCCACACCCTCCTGCTTTATGAGGAGCAGCTGCACCTTGCTCTGCTTTCGCCTGCACCTGGCCCCACAATCAGGTCACATCTACCAGCTTCACCATTATAGAAGCGTGCTGACAAGCACTTCCACTACAACTCCACCGCTGGGAGCATGGCTTCAGTGGACAGAACGCATTCGTCTTCCTCCCAGAGACAAGCCATACATAGACTTAAGCACAGACTAGCAGGCCTCGTATACACGTTAATGATGTCTGGCCCTATTTCTGGTTCAGGCTGCTGACGAAACGTGCTCGCTGTTAGACACCTTCACAAGGACATCTAATAACAGCTCTAACAGTGTGTGTATGTGTGTGTTATGTGTGCGAAAAAGAGCCTGTTTCTGTATGCATTTGCCTAAAGGCATTGTTTGAATGTATATGTGGACCTATTAGGGCTGTGCTGGATTGATCTGGCTGAGACGTATGGTCAGGGCTGCCCGCATCTTTGGCCAGATCATTGGCTCAATGATCAGTGGAGATGCCAAATCAGCAGAACACATTAACCAGCACACCAATAAGGAGTGTGTTTCCCAGAAGCAGAGTTGCTAACTACATTAACAACTTACATAGTTTGAATAGTTGTGATAAAAGTATTTCAAAAAGCACAGCTGCAACTACTGAGGTTGGTTATGTTGTTAAGCTGGTAACCACAGATCTGGAGCTGAAGTTAGAAGCTTAGTTCTGGGAGATGACATCATCAATGACAAGATGTAGTTGGATATTGTCAGAAATCTGAACATTTACATTGATGTTACTGTACAGACATTTTAAATGTTAAGTGCTGAACATGTAGTCATTAATGTACTTGTTTATGAACATTCAGTCCTCAAATAATATCATTATAACCAGATTAGTTATGTAACATTAGACAAACTACACACCCTCGTGTTCCTGTGGTGAGATCAGCAGGACATGCAGTAGTTCTAAATATCAGGTCCCCAGTTCAAAATGTCTTGTTGTGTGTGTATTTTTCCATTTTCAAATTTTTAGGTGTGAAAAACGCACTAACACACACAACACACTAAGTTCTCTGATAAAACATTGTGGCTTTTGTCATTTTTACTTATATAGGATGTATACATGGTCTGCCCACTAGCTCAAAGGGTTATATAGCCTAGTGTAGAACAAATAGCGGCTTTTTTCTCACATAACAGACAACAATGAAATCTCTACAGGAGTTTAATGTTTATATTATTAATCACGAAGTGTTTTTATTGTGAATTGCAAAATCATTTCATGGTAAAGGGAGGAAAATGTTTTAAATGATAAATACCAGCGTAAAGAAACTTCTCAAAGTTAAAGAGTCTCCATAAATATATACCTTCATATGTTAAGATTTCACTTTTTTATTCATGAGGTAATACTGGAACTGTATACTGCCATTCATACATGTACCTGTGTAATTGTTTAATGGTCCATTGATTGCAAACATGTTTCAGTGAGTTCCAGTAGAGCAGTGTATATTACTGGTAAAAAAAAATATTATTATTATTCTATTACATGAATAGAGATGATTAAGGTAACTTGTAGGACTGCTGGATCTGCAGTGCAGCACACTCTGCAGTGGCGGCCTGTCATAAGATTCTGAGAGCAGATTGAACACAGAGGGCCTGATGTATTAAGACTTTTTGAGTCAGTTCAATCACAAATCGGATATATCATTACTTGTGTATTCTCTACAAAACTGGCAAGTGAGCTTAAATATGTATACACCATATGTGAGAGAAAATGTGCTTCTATACCTCATGCATTTGTGCTTGAAAATGGATGGACATACATAATACAGTGCAAAAGTCTTACACATCTAAGCACAGGTAACCCGACTTCCTCACCTGGCCTCACCTCTGTCCACATACCTTGTTTGCTTACATTTCTCTGTGCGCTCTCTGTTTATTTACACATTCCACGTGTATTGTTCACGTCATGTCTCAACCCCCAGTTATGTCACGTCATTGTACAGCCCTGCCGTCTCCTTATATGTCAATCATTGTTTGCTATTTAGCTCTCAAAATAATTGTTTGCTGTTTACCTTGTGTTTCCACAGTCTCTGTGAGTTATTGTATGTCACCAGCATCATGTTTGTCACGGTTCGGCCATATAGTTTCGTTTTGTTTTATAGCCACAGTTATTGTGTTTCAGTTTTTGCAATAATGCCTATTGTTTTCTGGAACCCTGCTGCATCCTGTCCCCTACAGCACCCCTGTTACCTACAACACTTTGCTTAAAACCATTTATTGTATGTATCAGTGCTTGTATAAACAGCATATATCATTAGAATAACTAAAAGTAAACATCAATACTGTAAAAAGTAAAAATAATTTCTTGTTTTGAAAAAGCATAGTATGGTTTACTAGCTTCTGTTTGATGCTCTAGATGTTCCTCTTGATGCATTGCTTGGATTTGTTAAATTTCACCATTAGCTCACTTGATTTAACTTAACGAATAATTGATTAACCAAGTCATGTAAACCACTTACCATGAAGGGTTAAACCATTACATTCACTTACAGAAATTCACTACGTATTGTATTATTGTTAATTGTATTTACTCTAATATTTTACTTTAATATTTTTTGTAAGTAAATAAAGGCATGCTGCCCAAATAAGCAGAATTCATATATATATTCCTATATATGTATTCATATACACAGAACTGTCTTACAAGTCTGGCTAATGACAGTTTTTTTTTATTGATTTAATAACATTAGCAACTGCAGTTTTGCATGATTTTTCCATGTTTTAATACATTTGTAGTAGTGTCTCAAAAGCATATTTTATGGTGAATTTATCTCTCATGATTTAAGGGAGGCTATGCAGTGGTTGAAATTGTGTCTTAAAGTGGTTGTTTCTCATTGTTTCCCAAATTATTTCCAAATTAAAATGATACAGCTAGAATGTTTTGGTGAAAAATATTTTTTATGAGCACTGCTTTCTAATTAGTGAACTTTTTCTCTCCTTTGTACTGTTGCTGGCTCCACTGTTTTACTGCACCTTTTACACCCTGCACCTCATGAGTTTTATGTGCAGTTTGTGTGAAAAGCTACAGCTCTAGTAAATTGGATGTTAATTTCAGCTGCATTGTGGGTGCATATTATGGGCCAATTCTTTTTCTTCTTCTTCTTCTTCTTTCTTTTGCACTGTGCCTTTGTTAGCACATCTGACCCAGTGTCACTGCTATGAAAACAATTAAGATCTGAAAAAAATGGTTACTAGTTTGGTGTGGTGATGCTAGTGGTGTGCTTAGAATGGCATACTGTATAAACCTATTAGCCATAACATTAAACCACTCATCTGTTTATCTACACTGAACGTACACTGTAGGTGCACATTGTAGTTCTGATTACAAACTGTAGTCCATCTGTTTCTCTGTATATTTTGCTTCCTTTCCCCAGTTCTTCAACAGTCAGGACCCCACAGGACCACTACAAATGTGTAGTGGATCATTCTTAGCACTGCAGTGACACTGATGTGGTAATGGTGTGCTCGTGTGTGTTGTGGTGGTATGAGAGGAACTGATGCCGTCCACTCACTGTCCACTCTGTTGGGCACTACATTGTAGATGTAAAGTCAGAGACAGTAGCTCATTTGTTGCAGTTTGTTTTGGTCATCCTTTAGTCCCTGGAACAGAACACTGCCCACAGGACGCTGTTGGTTGAAGGACTATTGCTACTCCAGCAGTGACACTGAAATGTGTGAACACTCCAGCAGCTCTGCTGTGTTTGATCAACACGTTCTAACACACCACCACCACATCAGTGTCACTGTAGTACTAAGAATGATCCGCCACCTAAATTTGACCTCTTTTGTGTTGACGGTGTGGGCACAACAAGGTGAAAGAAAGACTAGAGTGCAGAGAAATATATGGGGGGGGGGGGCAGCCGTGGCCTAGTGGTTAAGGATCTGGTCTGGTGACCTGAAGGTTGCCGGTTCGATCCCTGGGCAGGTCACAACTGAAGTGCCCTTGACTAAGGTACCTAACCCCCAATTGTAAGTCGCTTTGGATAAAAGGGTCTGCTAAATGCCTCAAATGTAAAATGTAAAATGTATGGAATTCAGTGGAGGATAAAAAAAAAACAATGAGTATAGATACAATGGTGGATTTAATAAAGCTGATGATCTGGTAGATACTGAATGCTAGTCACTGCTGTATATTTTGTAATATTGCTAAAGTGCATGATCCCGAACATCAGCAACTGACACAGATGCCAAGACCTGCTTTAAAGCTAATGTTGTGCAGATTGTTAGACTACATTATTTACAGTATGCTACAGTTATTAAAAAGACAAAGTAAGCACACTCACATCAAGACCAGCAGGACTTCAGCATTTCCTGAAGCAACAATTTGACTTTTTTTTTCTCCGTCTTTTAGCTGACATTCATAAGGTGCTATTAAAAGATTTTATCACACTAGGTGGTTATGGTTGCATTTTGGGATGCAGACATATGCATGGTAGCTTTGGCATTTTAGAAAGACTCATACTGTTCATGGACTACTTACTGTTTTTGGGGACAGTCGGTACACAAGCAGGATTTAACTTTCAATG